>RKSS01001701.1:34690-53336 GCA_009829855.1 Neofusicoccum kwambonambiense
TCCAAGTACCCAGGATCTAGTCTAGCTGAAAGCACACACCCGAGGAATTCCAATTCCAGCCACTCTATTTCGCCATCCCCAAGCCACGATGCGAGGTTCAACCATGCGTGACACACGTTGAATGTTGCGATCAAACCCAAACACCATTTCGAATCAGCACCGGAGAGCACAACGACACCATGCTAATAGAAGATGGAAGTGTTGCCATAGAGAGAGCCGGGCTATTCGTACACAAGTCAGCGAGGGGCCGCTACACACACACACATGCACGGATGAAGGGATGGTTGGCCCGACCGGGTAGTCGAGCGTGCGCTCGACAATCTTCCATTCGCCGGTGCTCGAGTTCCGCACCCAGTTGTCCTCGTACGTGCCCCAGGCCCACACAGACTGCCATGGCCGGTCAGCAAGACTCAAATGTTCCGCAGCGGATGAAGGGGGGAAGGGACTAACCTGCCCTGCATATGCGCCCGTGCCGAAGTGCATAGCGGAGAAGTAAGTGGCGGTCCTGGCAGTGGTGCCGCCCTTGGCGACCTCGATAAGCTGCGACGTGAGCCCGTGCTGGGTGTTGACCTTGGCGAGGATGTCTCTGAGGCCAGTCTTCAGCGCAGGCAGCGAGTCGAAGGCGCCCATGAGAGCCGAATAGTTGGACCAAGCGCTGGGAAAGAAGATTTCGTCCAGCAGATCATACTGCTTGCCGTCGATGGCGAACGGGTACAGGTTGAGCGTGCGCTGGATTTGCTGCACCGCGAGTAGGTCCTGCGGCTCGGTGATGGCTCCGTACGACCCCGGCAGGCTCGCCCGGTCGAGCGCGACCGTCGGCTGCCCGGTCGGCGCGTCGTCGCACTGTGTCGGTGCTGCTACCGCCAGCGCGATCGTAGTGGAGTAAACAAGTAGGCGCAGAGGGTTCATGGTCAAGCCGAGACAAGTTGCGGAATAATGCTGGTCTCGACGAGGGAGCCGCGTTCGCGCTTTTGTACTCAACAGCAACACTCATACAGAAAAATCTAGAGCAGGCAACAGAGGCTCTAGTCAGCTCAGCCCAAAGCTCCATGCGAATTCAGGGCCGGTCCGGGCTCACTAGGATGCTCGGGGCTCGCTTGAATCCCCAAGGCCGGCAGGATCTGGAGCCACTGACGCGTATTTAAATCCTTCCAACCGCCACCTTGTCTGACCGCCCCATTACGAACTCTGACGAACCACGTCTTCCAAGCCCAGAGTGAAGTGCCAAGTTCGACTCCGAGACACACGACAACTTTGCGATAATCATGGCTACGTACGCTACGAGCCCCTCCCAATCCGTCCGCCGGAAGGATTGCTGACACAATTCAATGGGAAAAAGAAAGGGTCCGGAAGCTCGCTTCTTCGAGATGAGCAAGGCGCACGGCCAGGTTACCGAAGCCGATGTCGAGGCCGTCTTCGACCAGCTGAAGCCGGTGAAGCCCGACTTCCTTCTGGGCGAGTGGGCTGGGGGTAGCCTCGACACGGGTCACCCGGGCCACAAGAACCTCGTGTCCATGAGGTGGGCCGGCAAGGCGATGCGTTCCGTCAACGACGTGGACCCGATCATTGTTCTGGACGACGAGGGCAAGCGGACAGTCAAGGAAGAATATGGGCACGCTTCGGTGAGACAGCCGCCTCGATAGCTCGGCTCTGGCTCCGGATCGAGATTGCTTACTTTAAAGCTTGGGTAGCTACGCGAGGTGGCCTTCCGCGGCGTCCTTTCGACCGCCATGATCTATGACGCCAAACCCATACTTGACCACTTCCGTTGCGTTGATGAGAACACTGTGCTCGGCGCCATGGATTGCCCCAAGCTCATGGGAGATGCCAGCACGTATTACTTCTTCCTGACCAGGCTCTGAGGAATTGATGGTGGATTGGTGGACGGGAGGAGTGTGGGGATGGTGGGGCAGCTACTGCTTGCTGGAACGATGACGGACGGTGCTGAACGAAATGGAGTCTATTCGAGTCGTAGTGAAATTGACAACGGAACTCCTCCAACTGCAGTCACATTTCTCTTAGTGTCTCTTCCCCTCACACGTGCCCTTCGCTGAGGTCGAGGACTGTTCATGTCGCCTCGCCGCCCGCGTTGACGTGCTGACAGGGCAGGGCCAAGAAGGGACACCACCTTCGGTCATCAACTAACCGAAGTGGGAAAGATATTGCCGGGCCGAAGCCAATCTGGCCCATCACCGAGCGAAGTTCCATATTTGTATTGTACAAACTCCCAAAGCTGTCCAAAGGGTCCATCCACAGATCCTTCCCGAGCACCATCTACGAAATCAACCACTTTGCCAGCTTCCTCCTGCCTGCCCAACACATCCATCCTCCCCTTCAACCACTGTTTCAGGATGTCTGTGGCGGAGACATACAAGCTTGGCACGGCCAAGGTTCCAATATGGCCCTTTGCAAGAGGCAAAGACATCACCCCGCCACAGAGCCTGTCCGACGTGGCCAGCGACGCGTCTGCGGCAACGCCGACGCTGCTGTCCCAGCTGGAAGCGGGTGAAATACCAATGCTGTGCGGCGGCTGGACGGCAGCGCAAGAACGCAGCGTCGTGGAGCCGTACGAATATCTGTCCCAACAGAGCGGCAAAAACGTCCGGGGCAAGCTGATCTGGGCGTTCAACGAATGGACGCGGGTGCCCGCGGAGCGGCTCGAGATCATCGAGCGCGTGGTCAACACGCTGCACACGGCGTCGCTGATGATCGACGACATCCAAGACGGCTCGACGCTGCGGCGCGGCGTCCCCGCCGCCCACGAGGTCTTCGGCGCCGCGCAGACCATCAACAGCGCCAACTACGCCTACTTCCTCGCGCTGCGCGAGTTGCGCCAGCTGGCCAACCCCGGCGCTGTCGACGTCTTCGTCGAGGAGCTCATCGAGCTGCACCGCGGCCAGGGTCTGGATCTGCTGTGGAGGGACAGCATGCAGTGCCCGGATGAGGACGAGTACGTCCACATGGTGGCCCGCAAGACCGGCGGTCTGTTCCGCCTCGCCATCAGGCTGATGCAGGCTGAGAGCGACTGCAAACTGTAAGCTCTCCTCACCCCGCCCCTCTCCCATGATCGTCTTCGCCTAACCAGGGGCTGACCGCACGGCCTTCCTTCCCTCCCTCTCAGCGAACTGTGCGACCTTGCCGGCCTGATCGGCATCACTTTCCAAATACGCGACGACTACCTCAATCTCTGCAGTACGCAATACACAGACGCCAAAGGCTTCTGTGAAGACCTATCTGAGGGCAAGTTCTCCTTCCTCGTCATCCACGGCATCCACGCGGAGCAGGACCGCGGTGGCAACAACAACGAAGGCGGCCAGCTCTTCGACATCGTCCAGAGCCATCCCACCGACGTCGCCGCCAAAATGCGCGCCATCTCGCTGTTCGAGCAGCTCGGCAGCTTCGAATACACACGCGCCGTCCTGGACGCGCTGGTGCGGCGCACGCGCCGGATGGTGGAGAGCTTCGATGCGCAGGCGGGCGGCGCTGGCGGCGGCAGGGGCATCACCGCCATCTTGGACGCCATGGGGTTGGACGGCGCGGCACGCTAGCTCTAGCTAGCCCCGCGGCGTCTCGATTTTTTCCCGAATCGCTGCGAGGTGTGTGACGGTAGTAACGGCTTTGGCTGGAGTAGGGGTGTGCAACGGGGGTATATAGGTCGGATCGGGCGCACATGCAAAGGCAAGGGGGTAATCAATGCCAGCGTCCTTTTGAAGCAAACTGCCCAAGAGCGTGAGCTCCTATCCGCCATGTCCTTTGATGCAGTGCGCTTGGTGGGTGGTTGCCTCGGCATGCTCGGGCCGATGTGTATTGCCCGATAGGGAGCGCGGCCCGAGAGTCTGCCATCATCGGGGCTACTGATTAGGAAAAGATGTACAGTAAAGAGGACATGGTTTGTATAATATTACTATAGGTAGACAAGAAAGAAAGAAGATAGCCGGGCCGTGGGTGTCGATGCGGGGGCAACGTCCATCCTTCCAGCGCGTTCCAAGAGAACTAGAGAAAAGCCGGCGGACCCAAAGTGGTAGAGGTAAATTTGATAAACTTGACTTGCGTAATGTACATAGTAGGGCTTTACGCCTTGAACTCGCTAGACAAAGCCGTCGTCGCCGTCGTCGACCTTGGCTTCAGCCTGCACATCAACGCCGGCTTCTCCCACACCACATAAGTCTTCTGGCCCTCGATCCAGGCCTCGCTCCGGGGGCAAATCTCGAGGTCGAAGCGCCACAGCAGCCGGGCGAGGATGGTGCGCATCTCGTTGTACGCGAGGTTGCGGCCGAGGCAGGCGCCGGGCCCGACGAGGAAGGACTGAAAGGCGCCGCGCGCGTCGCCGTAGAAGGGCGAGGCCGGGTCGCTGGCCGCCTCGGGCAGCCAGCGCTCCGGGTGGAAGCGACCGCTCTCGAAGAAGCTCTCTGGGGCGCGCGCGGCCGCGAGGCGCGACACGCCGACGCCCATCTGCGGGGTCTGTTTAGCTGGGTCTGCGGGAGATGGCTAGGTACTCACCCCTCCGGGCACCAGGGAGCCGGCGATCTCGGTGATGCCGGGCGGTGTCAGGCGCTGGCTGAGGAACGGGGCCGGCGGGTAGAGGCGCAGCGCCTCGTCGAGGCAAGCGAGCATGTAGGGCAGGCTGTTGGCGGCGCTGGTGAAGGTGATGTCCTTCTCGCACTTGAACCTGCTGCGGACCTCGTCGCTAGCCTGAGTCCCGTCAGTCAGTCAGTAAGCTTGCGGCAGCGAGCGGGGGGGATGCCACCGACCTTGCGCATGGCCTCGAGGTTCGTGCACAGGAAGTAGGTGACGCCGGAGAGCAGAGTGGCGGTGGTCTCGGACCCGGCCATGATCAGCGTGCCCATGGTGCGGATGATCTCACCTTCGCTCATGCCGGCGTCGTGGTCGTCCTTGTGCTTCAGCGTGTAGGTGATGAAGTCCTTGCGCTCCTCCAGCGTGCCCTTGGCGAGCCGTGCCTGCACGGTTTGATTGCCGTACTCTTTGTGCGTTTTGCGCGACGCGCGCAGGTCTTTCGAGGCCATCAGGCCGATGAGCAGCTTGGCGAAGGGGTAAGTTGCGAAGCAGCGGATGATGTTGAAGGCGCGGATGTTCTTGAACACAGACGCCACCCACGGATGGTACTCGCCGCTCTGCAGCGCCGCAAACGACTGCCCGAAGGCAAGGTCGCTGATCACGTCGAAGGTCGTCAGGTTGTACCATTTGACCATGTCGACAGCTTCAGCAGAGCGAGCAGCGCCAGCCAGCCTATCAACCAGCAGGTCAATGTAGTGGGTGATCAGGTCCTCCTGCTCGCGCATCGCCTTCTCTGAAAAGGCGTGCGCCAGCTGGCGACGGATGCGGGCGTGATCTGGATGCGTCGAGTTGATGATGTCGGCGGGCTGACCGGGCTTCTGGCCGACGAAAGCGAAGCGCGGCCACTTCTGCAAGTAGTTTGGGTGCGCGTAGATGTCGCGCCACGCGCGCTCGTCGACGAAGGACAGCTCGTCGGGCGAGATGCGGACGACGGGGCCGTACTCCTGATGCATCTCACACAGCAGGTTGTCCAAGTCGCCGTTGGCGCACGCGAGGTCCTTGAAAATGTGGAACGCCGCCCACAGACGAGGACCGGGAAATTTGCGCGCCGGGTGGAGGTATACATTGTAAAGGCCTCGCAGCGCGGTCCCGAGAGCAACCTGCGTGGCCGCGTCAGAGTCAGAACATGGAGCAGTATGGAGAGAGTCCGTACGAAAACCGCGGCTGACACGGCGGCGCGGAGCAGCAGGCTTGCAAGTCCCATGGTCGGGTTTTCTTGCTACAGTGGGTATGGCAGGGGAGGGCGGTGCTCGAACAGAGCAATTGTAAGTCTTTTGACGGCTGGTCGTTTCGGTTGTCGGTCCGGTGCGGCATTGCCGCTTCCGGTAATGCCATCTTCAGAACGATAAAGGCTGTGGCTCGGGCTCCACAACGTGGACCGCCAGCAATGGCAGCAATGGAGACCGACCGTCCCATATTCCAGCCCCAGCGGACACTCAGCGTTGCCGTAATTGGCGCGGGCGCGTCCGGCCTTCTCCTGGCGTACAAACTACAGCGGCACTTTTCCGCCCTGGACCTCACCGTGTACGAGAGGAATCCTGCCGTTTCAGGTACCTGGTTTGAGAATGTAAGCCCCTAGCACGCTCAGCACGCACTCCATCCGGCTCATCGGACCCCACAGACATACCCCGGCTGCGCCTGCGACGTGCCCGCACATTGTAAGTTGAGCCCCCTTTGCGAGCCGGAATGCAGACTCATCCTCCAAACCCACAGGCTACACCTACTCGTTTGAGCCCAAGACAGACTGGTCTGCCAACTACGCCGGCTCCGACGAGATCCGCCAGTATTTCACCTGCTTCTGCGCCCGCCACGGGCTGGACAAGTACATCCGCCTGGAGCACCAAGTCGTTGCCGCGAAGTGGGAGGATAAGGCTGCACAGTGGCTCGTGACAGTCAAGGACCTACGCACCGGCAGCGAAACGCAAACCAGAGCGCACGTCCTGATCAGCGCCACCGGAATCCTCAACAAGTGGAAGTGGCCGGCCATTGACGGCCTGCACTCGTTCAAGGGGAAACTCCTTCACAGCGCAGCGTGGGATAGCAGCGTGGACCTGGAGGGCAAGACGGTTGGCCTGATTGGCAACGGGTGAGTTTGCAAGGACGTAGACAGAGGCGGACTACACTGACGTAATCCGACAGATCGTCCGGCATCCAGGTCCTGCCGGCTATCACGCCAATGGCGAAAAGGGTGGTGCATTTTATCAGACAGCCGACTTGGATCGCACCGCCCGTGGGCGAGGAGTATCACCGGTACACTGATGGCGAGAAGGAGCGGTTTGCAACCGATCCCAAGCACCACCTCGAATTACGGCGCGCGACAGAGCAGCGCATGAATGGCAAGTTCGAGACCTTCCTCAGCGGATCGGCCGCGCAGAACCTGGCCCGTCAGTACGTGCAGGCCTCGATGCAGACCAAGCTCGCCGACCACGAGCTCGCGGACCGTCTCGTCCCCGATTTCCCTTTCGGCTGCCGGCGGCCCACGCCAGGCACGGGTTACCTCGAGGCCCTCCGCGAGCCGAATGTCCATACGGTCATCGGCGACATCGCCCGCGTGGACGAGCAGGGCGTGGTGACGGCGGACAACGTCACGCAAGCAGTAGATGTCCTGATCTGCGCCACCGGCTTCGACACGTCGTACCGGCCGAGCTTCCCCATCGTCGGCAGCACGGGGCAAAGCCTCTCGGACGCCTGGGCCACCGAGGTGCGCGGCTACCTGGGCCTCGCGGTGCCGGGCTACCCAAACTTCTTCACCGTGCTTGGCCCCGGCTGCCCCGTCGGCAACGGGCCGGTGCTGATCGCCATGGAGCACCAGGTCGGCTATGTGGTCCGCATGCTGGCCAAGTTCCAGAAGGAGGACGCCCGCGCGTTCGCAGTGCGCGAGGAAGCGGCCGCCAGCTTCAACGCCTGGGCCGACGACTTCATGCGCCCGACCGTCTGGGCCCGTGACTGCCGCAGCTGGTACAAGGCCGGCTCGGCTTCCGGCCGCGTTGTGGCTCTCTGGCCCGGCTCCACCCTTCACTATATCGAGGCGGTACGCGAGCCGCGTTTCGAAGACTGGTCCTGGCTTCCCCAGCCCGACGCAAACCCCTGGGCCTTTCTTGGCAATGGCTACAGCTCCGCTGAGAAGCGGCCTGGAGGCGATCCCGCATGGTACATTCGCTCCCACGACGATTCTCCTCTAGATCCCTGTCTTGTCCGCCACACAGCCCCTTTTGACCACAATCTACCTTCCCCTGTGTTAAACAATGACCGACCAACCAAACAGAATGGTTGATCGACCTTTAACAAACTTTGGAGCGGTAGGTGACGCGTCGTTGAGGCTTACGGAGTCGGTCCGCCACGGTGATGTGTTAGGTAATCCCGCCGCCCGCCTCCCCGTCCCGTTCTTTCCCCGCAGCAACAGAACATAACGGTACAGACTATTGGTAATTTTAGTCAGAGTTACACCACTAGAATAATGCTGCATGCTTCCCGATGGACTAGTTAGTAATAAAGCTGACTTCCCTAACATACAAATTGGGCTTACTAGTATCGCTTATATACGTCCTCGAGGGTCCATTAGGAAGGAATTTATCTCCTAATACTAGGTACTATTAACATCTTTAATTTTATCCACTCTTTTAGGGACTTTTAAACTCTTCTTTAATATATAACTATATATTCTATAGATAATAGATGGCCTAAATAGACTATACTTGTTAATATTTAGTACTAAAAATAAATACTAGACTAAAGTTTTCTATAAAGAAAACGCTACTATAGCCTAACTAATTCTAAATTTCCTATTAAGATATTCTTATACTACTATTATATTATCTCTATTTATTTAAAACTATTAATTTAAAAATAAACTTCTATAGCTAGAATATACTACTTAGTTTTAAAAGTTTTTATAGGGTAGGTATATAATAAAAACTAATACCAATTAACTAAATAATTACTTAATTGATAAGGAAATCAGCTAGTTTTTTATATTAGACTAATATATAGTCTAATATCCCCTTGTCTTATATATAACCTATAGTCTTTTAGATATAGAATTAGCTAGTTTCTTTAGATCTAGCTTATCTAGCTATTCCTAAGCTATTAGTAACTAGTAATATAATTTAGCCTTAATAGCGTTCTTATTCTAGTTTATAAGCTCTATATATAGAGCTAGTTCTTAAAGTTTTACTTTTAGAGGAAACTAGAGATATTTATTAGAATTTAGGTATAAGGACTAGAGGAAAATAGGGAGTTTAGAGATAGTATATAAGTAGTTAGCTTTAATTAATAGACAAATCCTTAAGGGATTCGGGCTAACTAATGGTGGGCCAACAGTATATATCTAGCTAGGCGAGGTCACGTGGTTATCACGTGACCTGCGGGCTCTTCGCATGCGTTTCGCATATAGAACGTACTATTAGGACCTATAGTAGGCTCGGGAGCCTTATACTACCCCCCCCCCTAATAGTAGGGTCGTCCTTAACTCTAGAAAGTGAAAAAACCTTAAGGTTCCTAAGTACCTTATAGGATAAAACCTCTATGGAGGGAAAAACGCTTATATAGGATCTAGAAGGAAAAACTCCAAACCTAGGACCAAAGTAGATATAATACTACTACTAAGGGCTTCTAGTATGTTTATAACGGGCTCGTATACGATTCGTATAGGGCTCGCGTCTTCTAAGACGGGTGTAGTTATATAGTATAGTAGGTTTGTTTACCTAGGCCGGGAGTATAGTTAACCTCCGCTTCTTCTATTTAGAGGGACAAGGACGTACGCCACGCGTAAGCCTTATAGGCTCTTCGTATTATAGGCGGTGGACTTCTATAGGTCCTTTACGTTTATAGTATATGCTCTAGCGTGTTATCGCTAGCTACCGGCCTTAGTAACGTTGTTAGCTAGGCTTAAGTTGGTTAATCTCCGCGTCGTTAGACCTAGAGAGGTAAAGGAATACGCTACGCGTGAGTCTCGTAGGCTTTTTATATTATAGGCGCTTGTTCGTAAGGTATACTTACGCTTCTCTTACTTTCGTTTAGGTATTTCCTATATAACGCTTACGCATCTATAGATAGTACACGTGGCTATAGCGTAGTATAGTTGTATAGATAAAGATAACGATTAGTATATCGCGTGCGTAATAGGTGCGAGGTAGGTACGTAGTCGGGTCTCTTACCACGCGCGGAGCGGGTTCTATAATAGGTATAAGATAGCTTCTAGCCTTACGGTAGAACCTCTTCTTCTATAACTACTACGAACTTTTCCGTAGTTACTTATACCTTACTAAGGAGCTATTAGTCCGCGATATTAAACATTTCTACCCGTCGTATTATAGAGGCCCGTAGGCTACCGCCATCGCTTAAGGCGTAGCCTAAGCTCGTTAATAACTTGTGCGAGCGTTGTATCTCTTACTTCTATAGCTCTAAGGACACCGACCTAGAGCGTCGTATCGCGATCAAGGCTGGCTATAAGCGTAGTACTCTAGAGGCTAAGTGTATACGCTACTATAGTGCTCGCTATAATTATAAAGAGGTATATTTGAACTATTTCTCTTAACCCGAGCTCGCTTTACGTACGAGACGCATACGCGCTAACTATAAATTATAGCCTCCTTATAAGTTTTATAGGGCTAATAACGTTTTAGCTTATCTACGCTATACTACTATCCGCTATACTAAGCGTAGCGACCCTACTAATCGCGTTAAGCGTAACTTTACGAAGGTTACTAAGTACGCTCTTAAGTATATTAAGAGTTAGAAGGCCTAGTCGCTAAAGTATAAGAACGCTATTAAGTAGGCTAGCGGTAAGATCGCGTATAGCTATGCCCGGCGCGCTTCCCACGATATTAATCTAGAGCGCTTTAAGGTATATTACTACTTACTTCGCGTATACGTTTCGTATATTACTAACTATAGTATTATAGCTAGACCTCGGCCTCTAGGGCGCTATAAACACTACTAATATCTATATTAATCCTAAGCTTAAGGATCGCATTTTCTAGAGCATAGATAGTAGCTTTAATAAGCGTTACCTAGATCCTACCTACGATAAGAGTCTTAACGAGCATGGCGGTTAGCGCGACCTTTAACTATACTAGTATAAACGGGGTACGAATTAATTAAGGGATGGGTTTGGGATTAGGTTCTTCGGGGTTTTTACTTTCTTATAGATAGGCTTACTTCTAGTATATATTTTATATACGCGTAGCGTGCGTATTAAATACTATTTTCCAGTTACGGTGTTTTTTATAACATCTATAAAATTTAAATAGTAGCTAAGAGGTCTCTAAAAGTTCTCCTCGCCTTATTATTAGCGGGTTCTATAGTCTTTACTATAGATCTCTTAATCCTAGACTTCTTATAAAGCTTTTCTACGCTTATTCTTTGACCCCTTAGTATAATAGTAGGCCTTTACCTCTAAGGATCTAAATACTAAAGAGGGTAGTAAGTCGTATTAGGGGTTTACCTTAAGGTAATACAAGGGAGGTACGAGAGTAATTAAACACGTAATAAGACTAAGCGCTACGCTTAAAGGCCGTATTACTAATTAATAGTGTAGATTAATTATTAAAGTTAACCACGAAGGGTCAAATACTAGCTAAGGAGCGAAGCTATATATATTATAGGAGAGTTATAATAATCTAAGGATAATAATAGATAGTTATAATCCCTTATTATCCTAGGGTTTTAGATAGTTATTATCCCTTATTATCCTACGGGTCTTAGTAGGGCACACGTGTTATATCACGTGGGTAGCCTCGTAACCTCGGTTCTATAATTTCCGTCTTCTCGATATTTATCGGCTAATCCGTAATTCTTAACTATAGAGGCTGCGCTATAATACTATCCCCCCTCTTAAGGATCTTCGGCCCGAAGATTCTTCTATCTATCTATATCTTCTATTCCTCCTCTTTCTTTTATCTTCCTAGTAAGCCTTTCTATTATACCGCCTAAGCGTAAGTATACTAAATAAATTCTTCTAGGGGAGCGTGTTAATCGCGAGGGCTATACGATGCCTATCTCTTATTCTTCCTACCTTCTTCTTTCTATATAGGGCGAGGCGGTAGTATATTATATAGACTTAAGGAGTTCGTCTCGCTATAGGGAGTACGCTTATTAGGGTAAGACGGCTTATAATAGCGGTGGCCTAGATCTAGCCGATTATGAGTCCTTTTTTCCCTATTCTTAAAGCTTATTAACGCCTTTTAGTTACTCGACTAGATTATACTTATACTTAGGTTCGTACTAAGCGGGAGGAGACTCGTAAGGCTATACGGACCGTAATAGCTCGCCTTTCCCGCCTAGAGTAGTAAGAGGATTTATTAGAGCGTCGTGCTTATCTAATATTATCTAAGAAGGTTAAGACTATAGAGGAGTTAGAGGAGATTAATTGCCTTAAGGGTTCTCGTATAGTTAGGGCGTCGTCTAACCCTAAAAATCCTAAGGGTCTACCCTTATCAAAACGGCCACGTTATAAGGCTAGTATCGGTTCCGTAGCCAACGCTATTATAGGTCCGTCTCGGGTAGCTAGGTCCCTAAGGGCTAATTCGCCTACTACGCTATAGGTGGCGGAGTCTACTAGCGAGCCTACGGCTAATACGAAGTCTCCTCGTCTTAAGCTAGCGGATTCTACTCGTTTCTCGCCCTTCACGCTAGATCCGGTAGTTCTTAAAGGGTTTCCGTCCTTCTTATTTAAGAGCGGCCTCGTTTCTATAAGAGGTTAGGGTTTTAGCGATGAAATTCTATAACTAGGTCTAGATATATATCGTTCCTAGGTATCTACTAATTATCCTTATTCTCGTATCCTTCCTATTTAACTAGGTATTTAAGCTGATGGCCGAACCGTTTATAGTCTAGGATTTTCTCTACTAGGTACTATAATTCTTCGGCGTCTAGGTTTTCTAGTATAATTTCTTCTTAAGTATCTAGGATGGTTACGTTTTTAGGTGCTAGCTCGAGTAGTAAGACGTAGAAGGTAGAGTTTATTTGTATGTTTAATAATTTGAGTCGATAGGTGACTTCTCCGAGTTTCTCTATAATTTTAAATAGGCTAATTTTCTTAAAATCTAATTTATCGTTTGGCCGTTTAGTCTTAATGTTTTTTCTAAGGAGATAAATCTTATCCCCCCTCTTAAGGTTTAGTGCCGCCTAGTACCGTTTGTTATAGTATTTGGATATTATAATTCGCACGTATTCGAGATCTAGGCTAATAGCTTTATATAGCTCCTTTAGCTGCTCGGCTTTAAGGATACCGCGTTATACTAGCTTTCTACTTGGAATCGTTTCTCTATAGGCTTCTAGTTTAAACCCGTAGTTGGCGAAGAATGGGGATTCGTTGGTAGATTCCTGCTTGGCGCTATTATATGCGAATTGGGCTATAGGTAGTAGTTTAGCCTAGTTCTCCTAGAGGTAGTTGATGTAATAGCGGAGGTACTATTTAAGAGTCCGGTTCATTCGCTCTATTTGACCGTCGGTTTGAGCGTAAGCTATAGTAGCGAGCTTATACTTGGTTCCTAGCTGGCGTATTATTATTTACTAGAATTCTAAAGCTATAAGCTTGTCTCTATCTAATACTATTTCTTCTAGTATTCTATAATCTACAAAGATAGTTTAGAGGAACGTATAGGTAAGCTATTCTACGTTTAATACCTCGAGGTAGGGTAGGAAGTATACGTACTTCGTAAGTCGGTTGACGAAGACAAGAATCGAGTCGTATAAGACTCCTATAAGAGGATCTTTTAACTTAGGTAACTTAGTAATAAAATCTAACGTGATAGATTACTAGGATTACTTTAGTACTTCTAGCGGCTATAAATAACCGTAAGGTATATATGTCGCGGCCTTTACTCTAATATAAAGATTATACTATAAGACTACTCGCTATACTATCCTTCGTAGCCCGGGGAAGTAATAGTTCCTCGTGATTCTTTTTGTAGTCCTATTAATACCCTAATATCTATATACTAAGGCTTCGTAGATATCTTTAACTAGTACTTCTTATAGTCGTATTAGTATATAGATAAGTCCTTTAAAAAGAAGCGTTCCTTCTCTATCTTAAGTAACACGTAGGTTATTCTTAAGCGCTAAAAGTTCCTACGTAAAAGAGTCCTATATATATACTTCTTAGATCTTCTAGTACTATAGGTTTAGCTTAATACGAAGTATTAGGAAAGACTATCTAGTAAGGATAAGCGATCTATTACTATCCGCTGCGAATATTATAAGGTACGGCTCGATCCTTCCTTCTATATAATCTACTCTTCTACTAAGCGTATTAGCTATAGCGTTATCTATACCTTTCCTATACGTAATTCTAAAGTTATAAGATACTAATTCCTATAACTAGCAAACCTATTATTGGTTTAACTCCTTGGTCGTAGTAAAGCGTGTGAGATTCTAATAGTTATAATGTACTATTACCTACTATTCGGCTCCTTCTAGGTAGTATCTCTAGTACTTAAATACTAAGATAATAGCCAAGAGCTCCTTATCGTAAGTGTTATAGTTGAGCTCTACTAGCGTGAACTTCCTAGAGTAGAACGCGATTAGGTGCTATCTACCTTTATTATTAGGCTAGCTAAGGTATACTCCTAGGGCGAATCCTAACGCATTGGTTTCTACTTCGATTGGCTTATTAGGATCGTATATTCCTAAGATAGGTACTTCGTAAAACATCCTCTTTAGTAAATCGAAGGCTTATTACTAATCATCTTCCTATTTAAAGCCATACTCTTTCTAAGTAAGTCGCGTTAAAGGTTCTATAACCTTTAAGTAGTTCTAGATAAACTTCCTATAGAAGTTTATAAATCTAAGAAAGGACTATACTTCCTTAATTGTTCTAGGTACTAGCCATTCTCTAATAGAGTCCAGTTTCGAGTTATCTATACTAACGTGCCTAGGGGTAATAATAAAGCCTAGGAACTTAGTCCTCTATATATACTATTCGCATTTATCGGGTACGATAGTAAGGTTCTTAGCCTAGAGGGTCTCGAGTACTTATTAGATATACTTTTTATATTCTTCTAGTATTTCTAAGAAGATAAGGATATTATTAAGGTACGCTATATAGAAGATATCTAGATACTTACGTAAAGTATTATTAACCAAATTCTAGAATATTACTAGCGCGTTAGTAAGCCTAAACGGCATTACCGTATACTCGTAGAGTCCTAGCCGTGACCTAAAGGCTATTTTCTATTCTTCCCCTTCTTTTATCCTAACTAAGTAATATCCGTCCCTAAGGTCTAGCTTCGTAAAGTACTTTATATTCCCTAACTTATCCTAGAGCTTATTAATACGTAGGAGCGGGTATTAGTTCTTAATTGTAATATTATTAAGTTATTAGTAGTTAACGTAGAGGCGTAGCTTACTATTCTTCTTAGGAACGAAGAGGATTAGATATCTAGCTAATAACGTTAATAGCCGAATATATCCTCGTTTAAGGTTCTTCTTAACGTATTCCTTTAAAGCCTCTATTTCCTTCTTAGATAAGGAATAGATAGGCTTATAAGCCGGCTTCGTTCCTAGCTTGAGCGGAATCTTATAGTCCTATAGTTAATACTTAGGCAAGTCTCCTTTTCCTCTTTTCTAGTAAATAGTAATTAGGTCCTAATACTCGTAGGGTACCGTTTCTATTTCTAGTATTAGAGGTTCTCTATATAGGTTGTTCTATATCTCTAAACTACCGTATTATCCTTTCTTAATCTTTACGGGATCGTCTCCTCCTATAGGAGCTAGATAGTCTTCCTCTTTAAGCCTTTCTCGTTAGGCTTTGGCTAGCGCTCTCTATTATACTACCGGTAAGGGTTTAATATATATAAGGCAGACCTAATATCCTTGGCGTTTTATACGCTTGAATGCCTCTTCTAAGATAGTCTAGGCGTCTACTAGAGGCTCTAAAGCTACTAGTTACTTTCTCGAAGCCTTGCCTTTAGCCTTATACTTTCTCCGTATAGTCCTTCGTATAGTATACTATATCTGGGTTTCTAAGTAGATACTACCGTCGCTAGGCCTTACGCTATCGTTGTTAGAAGTATTACTCGATCCGGGGGTATCGTTTCGCTTAATAGGGCTTATTCCTACCGATGGGTTATATTTTACCAAGGAGGCTTCGCAAGTAGCGTCGCGGTCCTAGTACTAACTTATACCACTATCGGAGTTGCCTATATAGTTGCTACATTTAGGCCTTACACTGGCTACTTCCCGTATTAGTACTACTAGAAGTTTTCTTAGGGTATTTAACAACCCTTTTTCTTTCTTTAGCTCTTATTTTCGTAAGAGGTTCTTAAGGTCCTCTTAGAAGATAATAGAGTCCTCTTCTCTAAAGTCGAAGATTGGTTTTTATATCCTAACCTAGGGTATACCAAGGATAATATTATACTTGGGAATTCGTTAGACGTTAAGGGAGATCTATTCCTAGTGATTCCCTATCTAGAGGGTTGCTTCCTCTATTTCTATATTTACCTAGCCCTTTCTATAGGCTACCTAGGAGCTATTAAACCCGCTAAGGGGGTACGGTTCCTACTTCTTACGGTAGGGGACGTTCATTCCTTATATAAACTCGTTATAGATGAAGTTTCCGCATAATCCTATATCAATTAGGATCCTAATAGGTACTCTATTAAGTTTCCCATGTGTTTTAAATTGCCTCTATAGGTTTGGTCCGGTAAGAGTTTCCGTTATCAAGGTGTGTAATACTATATAAAGGGACCTAGACTACGGCTCCTACTATTGTCCCTTAGCTATAGGGCCGTCTAGTTTTTTAACTAGTTTCCTCGCGGCTTCTAGAGTAGGAAGAGGTTATTATAGGTCTACCCGTTAGGTCTCTAACCTTCTACTTCCTATTCCTTAATAACTTAGTATACGCCGTCTTGTTACACGCGTACTAGGAACTAATAGTTCTCGTTTTTCTTACCCCTATATATTCTATAGTAGTAAGTAATATACGAGATCTAGGTAATCTACCCGTGCTTCTTATATTAAGGGTCTAGCCGTTCGTTATCTTCTAGAAGGATCTAAAGGCTTGGCTTAGAGATCTACCGTAGGGCCTTCTATTAGATACCTAGGATAGCTATTTCCATACTTAGGAATATCCTAGCTCGTTTCTCTTCTTAGATAAGAGTCCTTTAAGTTACTAGGTTATCTTTAAGAGTAACTTCGTCTATCTCGCTATACTAATCCTTATAGACGTAGGTTTCCCATATCTAATCTTACTATACCTACTAGGTAACTAGCGCGAGTCCTAGCTGGTTGTCTAGGATCTAAATACCTTACTCTAACTCGCCGTAGTAGAGGGGGATTTTGGCGATAATACCGTGTTCCTTAACTTTCTCTAGGAGCCTATTAATAGCGCCTACTAGCGGGCTCTTCTCTACCTATACGAGGTCCTTTTTATTAGAGCTATCTTCTTTAGCTTTGGTACTATCGTAGAATTTCTTATTCTTACTATTAATAAGCTCGTCGTCTTATAGGAATATATCTACGATATCGTCGATTTTAAGTACTTCCTCGTTCCTAGTAAGGATTACAAGTACTCGTAGCTTTCGAGGGTACTATCCTATAGCGCTCTTATCGCTCTAGTGCGTCTTATAGTCGTTTTTAAAACATACGGTCCAACTTAGCGCGTCGTAGTCCTCTTATTAAGATATAACTACGACTTCTCGTTATATACTAGCGGTTTACTTTCCCTTTCCTTTATTATAAGGATTCTATAGGTACTTTAGAGAGAAGTATTAATCGCTACCGTAGGTAATATATAGGTGATCCCTATAGCGTTGGGTTTCTTCCGGGGTCTAGTTTGGATTAGGGCCCTTAGGCTTCTTATAGTAGTTGTTCTATTCCTTGTTATCCTTCTTTTTATCCTAGCGGTTGGCGGCGTTAAGAGCTATAGCGTCTCCTTCTTCTAACGTAGTACGTTCTCGGCGTGGTCTAGTTGTATTCGCCTATAGACCATCCTTTTTCTCGAACCACCTATTAGTACGCCTTCTATCTATATTAGTAGCTAGGCGGATTAGCTCTAAGAGTGTTTCTAGCTTATCGTAGTAAGATATAGCTTCTTAGATCTCGTCCTTTAGGCTATAATAGTACAACTATTAAAGCGTATAGTCGGAGTATTCTCTAGCGATATACGCTACTTCCTAGAATTCGGCTGTATAGTTAAGTACTAACTTCTTCTACTAGATCTTAAATAGGATCTAGTTAGTACGCTTGGCCTTATTAATAGCGCTAAACGCTCCCTAGAGCTATTTAGCGAAGGTCCTATAGTTAGAGAAGATGGCTTAGGTCTAAGGCGACTATTACTAATATAGCTTCTCCTAGGTTTCTCGCTTATAGAGCCTAAACTACTTTTCTACTACTCCTCTAAGGAAGGTACTAGTATAGCGAACCTTATCTACGTCGTTATCGAATTGTTCTTTAGCGAAGTATAGGTAGTCCTCTAGCTATATAAGGAAGCTTTATATCTTAGTACGCTCCCTATAGTAAAGGTCTAGTTTTAGTACCTTAACCTAGTTAGATAGTTTTTTCGTAGTATCCGGCCTAGTAGCCTAATTCTATCTATTCTTTAGGACGCGATTTTCGGCTTATAGCTCCTAGATTATCTGTATAAGTTCTCTTATAGTGGGCTCCGTTTACTCCTACTAAGCGGGCTAAGCAGCCCCTTAAGCCGGCGTATATGGAATAGCTAGGCGCTCCTATCCGGCGCTAACGTCCTCTATATTAACCGTACTTATTACTATTTCCTAAACTCGTTAGGGGGTAATACCTTACCTAAGTATTCTCTCGTTCCTTCCTTATAAGGATGGTAGTTAAAGTATAACGGCGGGCCTTTACCTCTAAGGATCTAAATATTAAAGAGAGTGGTAAACCGTATCGGGGGTTTACCTTAAGGTAATACAAGGGAGGTACGAGAGTAATTAAACACGTAATAAGACTAAGCGCTGCGCTCGAAGGCTGTATTACTAATTAATAGTATAGATTAATTATTAAAGTTGACTATAAAGGGTTAAATACTAGCTAAGGAGCGAAGCTATATATATTATAGGAGAGTTATAATAATCTAAGGATAATAATAGATAGTTATAATCCCTTATTA
>RKSS01001701.1:53485-70716 GCA_009829855.1 Neofusicoccum kwambonambiense
GTACGTATTATATCACGTGGGTAGCCTCGTAACCTCGGTTCTATAACTTCTATCTTCTTAATATTTATCGGCTAATCTATAATCCTTAACTATAGAGGCTACGCCGTAATACTTAGGTCTCCCTAGCCCGCGTTTTGCGGGTTGCGTGAATCTTAACGGTTCCCTAACTATTCTTCGTATGCTTTTCGCACCTAGGGGGCGTAATCCCTATAGGTGCCTCTAACGGTATTCGTTAAGGAGTTCCTAATAGTTCTCGAGCTCTAATTCGAGCTTCTACTCGTTATACTCCGCTAGCTAACCTAGCTATTAGACGAGGTATTTGGAACCGCTCGGGCCGTCTTCATGTGTTACGATGGCTTTAACCTCTTATATATCTTCTACTAGATTAACCGCTGGGGGCTAGAACCTGGGGCGAGCTAAGTAGGGCTCTAATAGTGATACATAGAAGATAGGATGGAGCCGCTTTATAGATAGTAGTAGCTTAAGCTTATACGTATATATTCTAACCTTCTTAGTAATAGTAAAAGGGCCGAAGAACTTGTAATCAAGCTTCTTATATGGGCGCTTTGTGCGAATATTTTTTACTAATAGTAGTACCTTATCTCCCTCCTTAAAATACTTATCTAGGCGGCGCTTATTATAGTACTTTACTTAGAGTATCTAAGAGTGGTGGATTACTTCCCTTATACGTGCGTATACGCGTCGTATATAATCTACGTGCGTGGAGGCTACGGCTAGTATAAGAGTAATATCCGCTACTCTATCTAGAGCCCCCGCTATTAACCGTAGCTAATCCGGGCCTTTAAGGCCGTTAAGGGCATTTATTTCAACCTCGAAACTTAAGAGGTTTGGGGTTGCCTTTATTAACGCGTGTTCCTTATTATTATAGGCATATACTACTATTAGTAGTAGCGATACCTAGTTGTCTTATTTCTAATTAGCGTATATACGAAGGTACGTCTTAATTTCTTAATTCTAATATTCCGTCTAGCTATCTATCTATAGATGGAAAGTAGTACTAAAGCGTTACTTTATACTAAGGTCGTAATAGAAGTTTACCTAGTACTTACTAGTAAATACTATACCTCTATCTAATACTAGGGAGTTGGGTACGATAGTATTAAGGAAGTAGTTATCTAATAGGCGGGCTAACTTTTTTATATCGATGCTCTTACGTACTAGGAAGTAGTATACCTTCTTAGTAGCTTAATTAACGAGGACTAAGATTGAGTTATAGTAAGCGCCTTCCCTAGTCTACGATTCTAGTAGATTAGTAATAAAGTCTAGGGAGAGGTACCTCTATAGAAAGGCCTCTACCTCTAACGGCTATAGGTAGCTATAGGGCTTATATCTTCGTATCTTATACCGTTAGTACTTATTATAAGTATAGAGGTACTCCTTAATATCTTTTCTTAGGTTAGACTACTTATACTTATATACGATTACCTCGTAAGTACGCTTAGAGCCGTAGTAGTCTCCTAAAGGATTATTATAGTTATACCGAAGAATCTCATCCCTTAGGGGAGTACTATTAGGTACGTAGATCTTTAGTTCGTAACGTAGGAGTTCAAGATGGTTAATAGACCAGCCTTCTAGGGCTAAGTCCTTGCGGCTCTTACTCTTTATCTTTTATATAAAGGCGTTAGCGTCCTAGCTTTCGTAGATAAGGTTTGTAAGTACCTACGGGGGCTAGTCTTCGAAGGAGTTTTCGCCTATAGCGGCTACTACTACTATAGAGCGGGGTATAAGGCTAGAAGATAGCGGTATACCTACGAACGTGCGTATAATACGTATACGGTTTGTATAATCTTCGTAGGCGGCCTACTTATAGGGTAATACCCTAATAGCGGCGATAATATCTAGTAAAGATAGGGGAGAAGACGAATCTTCTTGGTCGACTATTATACGAGGGTCTCTTATATACTCTTCGCACGCGTCTTATATTATAGGAGTAGTAGCTCCTAAAAAGGCTTCTATAAGCTCCTAGGCCCGTAGCTTTTATTATAGCGTTAGTAATATAGCGTCTAGATATGCCTTCTTATAGATCTCTTTAAAACCTAACGCGTAGTTAGATTACTAGCTAAGAGAATTAGCTAGGTTTATAGCCTCTAGCTTATATTTAATCTTAAAGTTAAAGCGCGCTAGCTCTTTAGCGTAGCATGCCTATCGCTCTAATAACTTCTTAGTAGTTATAAAGTATTTAAAATTATTATAATCGCTAAGCATACGCGTTACTTATAAGATATATATAAGGAAGTATTGCTAAACCTTAAAACAGGTTACGATTACGAGTAGTTCCTTATTATATATATTATAGCGCACCTCTACCTTGGTAAACTTCTAACTATAGTAGGCGATAGGTAACTAGTATTTTTAGTTCCCTTTCTACTCTTAGGATTATAGTAGAATAGCCTCTATAGCGAAGTCGGACGTATCTATAATTAATATTAAGGGGAGTACTAGATCGTAGTAACGAAGTACTAGTCCTTATATAAAGGCTACTTTAAGCGTGCGAAAAGTATACGTAGCGGCGTCGGGCTAAGTAAACTCTTAGTACTACTTGGTAGGGCCCTTACGGGGTCCCTTCTTTATCTTACCTAGTAGTAGCTTTAAAGCCTTTTGTACTAGGTTATTTAGTAGCTTTACTAGCGTGGAGTAATTCTAGATAAAGCGCTTGTAGAAGTTTATAAACCCTAGAAAGGACTAAACCTTCTTAAAGGTCTTTAGCGTTAGCTAGTCCTAAATTGCTTGGACCCTTTTAGCGTCTATAGTAATACCATCTAGTATTACTATAAAACCTAGGAACTCGGCTCGCGTTATATAGAACTTATATTTTAAGAGTTTTATATATAAGCTCTATTCTTACAAGCGGTCTAGTACGGCTCGTATATACTATACGTGTAATTTCTTATTCTAAGAGTAGATAAGGATGTTATCTAAGTAGACAATATAGACTATATTTACGAGGCTACCTAAGGCTATATTAATATAGCTCTAGAAGGTAGCGGGCGCGTTGGCTAGGCTAAAAGATATAACGAGGTACTTAAACAAGCCGTAGCGGGTCTTAAATACTATTTTCCACTCGTCGCCTAGTCTAATATAGAGCCTATAATAGGTATTATACAAATCGAGCTTGGTAAAGATCTTCGCATATAATATACGATTTAATAGCTCGCTAATAAGGGGTAAGGAATGGCGATTCTTAATCGTAACCTTGTTTAACCCTCTATAATTAATATATAGCTATATAGTTCCGTTAGGCTTTGGAACGAAGAGGATAGGCGCGCTAATAGGACTCTTACTAGGCCTAATCTAACCCTTTTCGAGAGCCTAGTCAAGGTACTCTTTTAAGATAACTAACTCGCGTTACGAGAGATTATATAGGGGCATCTATAGAGGCGTCTTACCTTCCTCTAGATTAATAGCGTAGTCGTACTCTAAGTACTAGGTAAGCGTCCCTACTAGCTTGTCTAAAAAGATATTAGAGTGGCTCGCGTACTACGGGGGTAGGCCGTTAATAGTTATAACTATAACGGCGGCTATAAGAGTATCTTAGCCTTTATAGAGGTCTAGGTACACTTTATATATAAGGCTAATATGGTTTCGCGTCGCTTGGACGGCGAGGACTAAGGCGCTTAGCGGGAATAGATTAGGGTCCTAATCTCCGCCGCCTTATATTATATATTCTCCTAGTACCGTTAGTATAGAGCGTAAGTAAAAGGCTAGTAGTGGCCGTATAAGGAGGGACTTCGTCATCTTCTCTTAGGTAGGCTACGAGCTCTTCTTTAGTTATAATCTATACTTTTATAAGGTCTAGTTAATCCTAGTAAAAGAAGCCTATAGTAAACTAGATAATAGGGTTAATATCTCGTATCTAAGGCATGCTAAGAATAACGTCGTAGCCTATAAAAGAGGCTCCCTAGAAGGGTAGAGGACTAAAGGCGCGAAGCTCTTCTATATTATCCGTAGTAGTAACGGTTAAGTTATAGGAATCCTATACTGTTATAGGGTGACTATTAAGGAAGCGTACGCGTAGGGTACGCTTCGTATACGAAGTAGGTATTTATAGCCTACGTATAGTATCCTAGTTAATTAGATTTACCAAACATCTCGTATTAAAGAGTGCCTTTAAGGTAGTCTAACCTATTAGGATATTAATAAGGATATCTAAGATAATCCTCTCGCTAGCTCTCTTAGAGTTCACGCCTAATAATAAGGAGCTTAAGGCTACTACTAGGCTTGGCCTTTTCCCAAGTTATCGTGGTTCTTAGAACCCTAGGTCTTAGAGATTTCGTCCTTACCTTAGAAGCTACGCTTCTTATATAAGGCACCTACGCCTAGTATACGTTTAGGGTTCGAAGAGCCCCGTCTAGATCCTCTTAACTAAAACCCTCTACGGCTTTAAAAAGCGGATCTAGATCGGCCGCCTAGGTTAGTAGTATCGCTATACGTACGCTTCCAACTCTTACCGCCGTTTCTAACGGTAGCGGCCTCTTTTACGGTCTTAGTAAGATTTATTATTACTTTAATACGCTAGACGGCTGTGTAAAAGTCTTTAAGACGATCTATATTATAGAGGAAGTTACCTTTAAGCAACTCTTTTTAGTATACCTCTAGGAGGCGTGTATAGTAGAAGTCTATTAATAGAACCTTATTATTAATCTCGTAAGGGAGCTACTTAAGAGCCCCTTTAAGGCGCGTATAAAATGTATAGTACTTAGTACTAGGACGTATAGTAGTAGCCTAGAACGTAGATGCGCTCTCTAACCTCTATAGAGTGGGGTCTTTAATTTAATTCTAAACGATTTACTTAAACTCGTCGAATAGAAGTAGGCCTTTCTCTTTATCCTTAAGCCTCTAGTAAATAGGATTTAAGAGGGCCCTATTCTTACCAAGGCCCTAAAGGGCCTAGCGGGTACGTTCTTTATAGTTGAGCTACTAAATTCCTATAAGAGAGAACACGTTATAGACCTCCTTAATCTATATATTAAACGCCTACTACGTAGTTATCTTAAGCGATAGAGGTTAATACTTATTAAGCCTAAGGAGATTCTTATCTTAAGAAGTACTATTAGTTACTATATAAGACGCGTACGTAGTAGGTACGAATACCCTACTTAATAGAAGTATAATACGTTCCTATAAGGCTTGGATAATCTTATTTAAGCGACGGATGTCCTTAAGATTAAAACCCGGGTTAGCGATTAGAAGTTCCTCTAGGTTAGCTTAGAGCTATACTAGGCGCTCTATAGGGGTCGAAATCTAGGTGTTCGCCGTGGGTGGCTCGCTACTAGTAGCGCCGTTAGAGCCTTCGTTAGTTAGCTAGAGCCCTAGTATAACGGTTCTAGAAGGTTGGCCCTCTATATACGCTTTAATATTAGCGCGTACGCTATTCGCGGGCGTAGCGCGTATGGATTAGACTCTATAATAGCCGCTTACTATCTTAAACTAGCTATTTAAAGAGAAGGATTCGAATATAAGGACTAGAGGAAAATAGGGAGTTTAGAGATAGTATATAAGTAGTTGGCTTTAATTAATAGACGAATCCTTAAGGGATTCGAGCTGACTAACGGTAGGCTAATAGTATATATCTAGCTAGGCGAGGTTACGTGGTTATTACGTAACCCACGGGCTCTTCGTATACGTTTCGCATATAGAACGTACTATTAGGACCTATAGTAGGCTTGAAAGCCTTATATAATACCTTTAAGTGGGATATTATATACTAGTACTAAGTATACCTACTAGTTAGATCGGACCTCTTTACCTAGCTCTAAGGTCTAATCTTAGTCTTTTAGTAGTTCTATCCTAGTATTTAGATTAGAAATAAAGATCCTAATATCTCTACTTGGGAGCTTTCTTACTACAAGGACTTTTTTATAAATAAAGCTCTTTTCTATCTAAATCTTTTAGATAATAGCTTTATTAGAGAGTAAGATAATTTTCTACCTATCCTATTACTTAGAGAAGTATAGGATAAGCTCTATAGTAATAGGAGGGGTAGGTAGCTTTAGGGTTGTCTAGGCTATAATCTATAACTACTTTAAAACTATAGGTTAAATAAGCGCGCTAATAGCCTTTTTAACCTTCTAGATTTTCTTTATAATATTTTTAAGGCCTAGATTCTTAGAATTAGTCTTTTAGAAAGTAGTAGTAAATCCCTAGAAGATTATCTTAGTAATATTAAAAAAATTTTCTAGCTAGAAAGAGAGAGCTTAAAAGTTACTACCTAGTACCTATAGGGCCTACTAGATGGTTTTAAGTGTTTTACTTACTCTATTAATATACTCTATACTAATAGAGGCCTACTTAGATATCTATTAGCTATATTATAGGTGGTAGGATTAGGTACTTTAGAGGGGCGTTTTATCCCTCTTCTAGCCCTCTCCTTCTACCCTAGTATAGTTACTACTACTAGGATTATTATAGTACTAATTTTTAGGCTAGGAAGAGTTCTTAGAATTCTCTTCTAGCGCTATAGCTTAAAGTTAATTTTTTAGTATAGTTATATTTTTTTAAGCTTTATAATAATAAAAGAGATAAATAGCTTTAAAAGTATTTAAGTTATAATTTATAACTATTTTAAAACTATAAGTTAGATAAATATACTAATAATCTTTTTAATTTTTTAAATTTCTTTTTATAAGGCTTCTAAGTCTATTATAGTTCTAAAGGTATAAACTATCTACTCCTTATAGATAAGTAGTATATAAGGTTATATAAGTTACGTAACCCTCGCTTAGCTAGATATAACTACTTAGTCTATAAGCTAGTCTATATTCTTTAAGAATTTGTCTATTAATTAAAGCTAACTACTTATATACTATCTCTAAACTTTCTATTTCCCTCTAGTCCTTATACTTTTATAATATTTTTAAATCCTAGATTTTTAAAGTTAGTCTTTTAGAAAATAATAATATATTCTTAGAAGATATTAAATAAATAATCTAAGAGCTATTATACCTAGGTAGATTTTAGTTATAGAGCGAGTTAGTTTTCTAGAAAAGTAATCTAGTTAGAAAATTAAAGATCTAAAAATATAACGATTTAGACTATTAACATCTTACTCTCTAGAAAACTAAGCCTAATTAGGCTAAAGTACTTATCTAAGATAAGATATCTAAGATATAGAGTTTACTAAGAGTAAATACTTAGCGAGAATATATGGGAAAGGAAAGCCTAAAACTAGCTATTTGACTCCTAACTAGTACCTAGGCTAGATATATAAGTTCCCCCTCTTTCTTTCTTATTTTTTTTCTTTTCTCTTTCTTTTCTCTAGCTTAGAAACTTTAATTAATTTCGAGAATCTAACTTGTTTTTTTTAAGTTATAATAGAAAAGGACTAGATTAGTAAGAGCTAATTAGGGTTTAGTATAGTACGTAACGTATATATATATCTTTTATATATAGCTAATAGGTAGAAGAAATTAAACGACTTATTATAGACTATCTCTATACCGCTACTATAAACTCTTATTATTTAATAGATTATAAGCCTAGGTTTATATATCTACTAGAGTAGTCTAAGTATTTCTACTAGGTATTAGATCTTATAAACATCTATATAAAAACGTATTACCTCTATAGAAGATCTATACGTAACCTAGTACTAGTAGCTAAATATAGTTCTTAAAGGTTAAGAAAATTAGTAGTATATCTATATTATATATTACGATTATAGTATTTATTATCTATTATTACTCTATAGAAGTAGACGACTTAACTATTAATAATTACTTAGCTATATCCTAGTTTTAACTACGTAGCTTTACTAAGTAAAACCATCTATATAATTATACTTTATATAACCTACCTTTAATATAAACCTTAAAGTCTAATACGTTAGGCCTAATTAACCGTAGTATACTCCTTTTACTACGTTAATATTTTATCTTTTACTCTCTTTTAAAATAGACTCTTCTAATTCTTTTACTAAGTATTACCCTATTCTAATCCTTTTAAAATAAAATAAGAATGCCTAGTTCTTATTAATAAAGAAGTAGTATAAGAACTAGAGGGAAATAGAGAGTTTAGAGATAGTATATAAGTAGTTAGCTTTAATTAATAGATGAATCCTTAGGGGATTCGGACTAGCCTATAGGCTAGGTGGTTATATCTAGCTAAGTAAGGGTTATATAACTTATACGACCTCGTATACTACTCGCCTATAAGGAGTAGGTAGTTTATACCTCTAGGACTATAGTAGACTTAGAAGCCTTATAAGTGGCTTAAGGGTAAAAGTCTTTTCTATACTATTACTAGCGCTATAAATCCTTCTATACCTAATAATTAGTTTCTAGCTAGATTTAGAAGTACTAAGGACGACGTAAGAACCTAATATTAGTTAAAGATTTATATTAATAAAGATAATACTAAGAGGGTACGAGACCTTAATATAGCTAAACTCGTATAGGACTTTTTAAAGGATAAGTACTTAGAGAAACTCTAAAATATTAGTAGATAATACCTACTAAACTACGTTAATTACCTAATAGAGCTAGAGACTACTATTAAGACTACTTAGATCTAGCTCCAAACGCTAGGTAAGAAACTCGTCACCTTTAATAAGGATATAAAGAATATTACTTTAAAGAAGATACGCTTTTAGCGTCTACTATAAGTCCTTTTAAACTCGTACTAGTTAATCTAGATAAGCCTTAACGTCTAGAAGGATATTAATATTAAGAATAGTATTATACTACTATAGGAGGAGGAACTATACTAATTCTAATCCTCTACTACTCTTATAATTAAGTAGTAGACTCGTAGAAGAATCTAATCTAGATACCGCTACTATAGCCCACCTAGGAATAGGTAAAGTAACTACTACCTCTATAATAAGAACCACTTTATTCGTAATTATAAGTATCTTATAGAAGTATAAAGCGCTATTTAGAAGAAGCGCGCCTTATAAAGGACTAGATAGCCTAATCTTATAGTATAGCTTAAGATATTATAAGACTAGGTTAACTAATTAAAGGCCCTCTCTACCTAGGCGGAGAGCCCTACCTACGATAATAATACTACTAATAACTAAGCCTCTAGTAGCGAGAAGGACGTTAAGAAGATTACTATACTATTAAAATCTATTACTAGTAAGCTTTTTAAAGATGTCTAGATTATAGACTCTACTATATCTACGTATATAATATAGTAAATTACGTTATTATATATTAGTCCATCTATAGTTAGCGTAAGAGGAGGCTATATAAGGGGACCTCTCCAACCCTTCTCTTAATAATATACTAATTTTCTTACTACTTTATAAGATTATCCACTTTACTATATATAACTAACTAATACTAACTCTTTAGTAGACCTCTAACCCGTATTATAAGACGCACGATTAAGGTTAGTAGGAGAGTACTATACGCTAACTACGTCGGCTTAGTTATATTAGTAGATAGATATAGTAATTCTATTCCTTTATCCTTAGTACTCTATATACCTAGATTAGGTATAAACCTTCTCTTAGATTAATAAGTATATAAGAATAGCTTAAAGGGTAGTTTTAATAATTAATCCCTCTATTTAAAGGATTAAATAGATAAGACTATTCTTACTATAAGGGAGAATAAAGGAGTCTACCTTATAGATAAGGTTAAACTAACAAGTAAGTATTTTACTCTAGCTATACTCTCTAGCTAACTAGTAGTTTAGTATACTTTTAGCTCTTAAGTAGAGGAATCTAAGAGACCTATACTAGACGCTTTACTAATAGATAAGGTATCTAAGCTCTTTAAGCTCTAGTACTATAGATTTACCTATCTAGGAAAAAGAAAATTAGGAGAGCTTTATAAGATTACGACTCTTTCTAAGCTAATTCCTACTATAATAGAGGAAGACTATATTTACGACGTATACGTCCTTACTAAAATTAAGAATAAGAAGAGATACTATATTAGTAATAGAAAGGCTGCGCTCCTATTACTTGTTTTAATTAATATCTATGGACTACTACTTAAATCTTAAGTAGAATACTCCTACTTTCTTAAGATTATTAATAACTACTTAAGGAAGATCTAGATAATTACGCTTAAGAGAAGGAAAAATATACTATGTACTCTAAACGAATAGCGCGTAAAGGTAGAGCTTTAAGGGGGAGTAAAACTTATTACTATCTATAGCGATAACGCTACTAAACTTAAGTTAATACTTAATTAGTAGTGCATAACCCTTGGTATTACTCCTTAGTATACTATTTCCTATTAGTTAAGTTAGAATAGTATAGTAGAACGAGCTATCTAAACTACTAAGACTAATATAAGAGCTATACTAAAAGAAATAAGGCTTCCTATTAAATTCTAGGTAGAAGTAGCTAAAACTAATACGTACTTATAGAATTAGACTATAGTTAGACCTCTTATTAACGGTAAACCCTCAAGTTCTAAGGAAGTATTTATAGGTTAAAAGCCAAGTATTAACTATATACGTATATGGGATTATAAGATCTACTTATACGTTAACCCTAGATTACTCCCTATTAGATCTAGATATAATAAGCTTATCTCCTCGTCTAGTAGAGTCCTTAGGTACGTCCTCTAGTACGTCCTTTAGCACGTCCTTTTAGTCTAGTAGTTACTTAATTAAGATCTTAGTAAAGCGTTATTCGTAATACTAAGCGTTCGACGCGACCTCTTATATATATATATACTAAATTCGACCCCTAACTATACCTCTTAGACGCTCTAGCCGTCGTGTTTTATCGCTAGTAGGTATAAAGAAACCTATAGAAGATATTCTAACCCCTCTAGCGACGTAAGAGTCCTAAATACCCGTGCCTATACCTAAGAAACGCGGTCGCGAGCGTCTACTATAGTCCTCGTAGTTTACAATCGTAGAAGATACCCTAACTACCAAATATTTATAGTAGTTCTTATAGTAGGTATTATAGCCCTTATAGAAGCCGCCTCTACGCGAAAACCTATTTATTATAAACCGCTAGGCGGATAAGATACCGTGGAATACGCTACCCGCCGATTATAAGCCCTTAAGTGTCCCCTACTATAAGCCTAAGATCTAATTACTAGAGAGCTTTAATAAGTAGTAAATTTAGCGTAATCTAGTAGCTTTCTTTAACCTCTATCTCCTAGAAGTACTACTCGACTAGATAGCTAAAAATACTAATAAATATTAGCGATAGAACGCGTGGGAGGACTACTTACGCTCGCGCGCATGGGTAGATACTACTACTAGTAAATTGTATAGCTTTATAGCTATATAAGTCCTTATAGGTCTCGTTAGTAATAAGACCTACGAATAATTTTAGATATATAGCGACTAAAGCTACTATAAGCAAATTTAAGCTACTCTCTCGCTTCGCCGCTATAAGCTCCTCTAGTAGTTCTTTTATATTATAATATTAGAACGACCTACTAATAATACTCCTCTAGTAGACCTTCCGCTAGAGGCCTCGTATTATAATATGCCTAAGCGCTTAAAGGTCTCGCTACTAGATAACTATATACGAATAATAATATAGCGAGTCTTTACCCTAGGTTCTAAGCTTACTATTAACGAGATAACGTAACTGTTCGTAGGCCGCTTAATATACATAATAGTATTACTAAATAAGCCGGCTAGCGAAGGCTTTAAAGCTTATACGCTTGCTAATAGCTAAACTAATATTATATTAGACTAGAGGTACGTAGAAAAGAAGTATATTACTAGTATTAACCCATATTAGAGTAGCTAGCGCTTCGCCGGCCGGTATACTATTATTCTTAAGCTTACTAGTCACCTTCCTCGCGTTAGTAAGGCTACTAGCGATTATTATATCTATCTAGATAACTACTATACCGCGAAGAAGCTATATACAAGACTAAGAGGCGAGGGTATTAGCGCTTATAGTACGGCAAATACCGCTAAGCTTATAAACGTTTATCTAGAGCTCGCTACGCTTAAGTATAATACTAAGATGCCCTAGGGGTCGTTTAAGGCGACCCACGAGGATAACGTTCTTTAGGTCTACTAGTAGGACTCCGTACTAACGCTATTTATAAGTACTATTAATACAGCGTTAATAACTATTAAGAAGGACCGCTAGCGCCTACTAAAAGCCTCTAGTAAAGCGGCTAGGGACGACTAGGAGCGATAAGGCGAGCCTACTTCGAACCGCCTAGGTTATTAGCGGGTTAATCTACTAATATTCGTAGATTAATATAATAATAATATAAACGCCGTAGACGTTATAAACTAGAACCGCGATACCTATGCTACGAGGAGGCCTTATTAGCGTAGCTAAAAGGTAAGCTCTCTAGAGGTCCTAGTAGCTATAGGTAATAAACGTATAGAGAAGTATAAGAATAGCTAACTAGTAATAACTCGTAGGTACTCTAGTACCTTCTTCTTAACCTTATAATAATAAATACCTAAAAGCTCTAGAAACTCTAGTAGGCGAAGCTTATACGCTTAGTAGAGTAGTATCTATTACCTTATCTAGTAATTAAGCTACTAGAATATAACTATAAGCGTTTTCGCGAGGTGCTAGTAGAGGAGCTATTATAATAAGTTAAGAGGGTTAGTAGCTGCTATTTATAGTATAAACAACCTATATTTAAGCTTGTTTAGCCTATTAAGCGTTATCTATATATATAGGGTAAGGTTTTAGAGAGTACCTACTCTACTTATATTACTTATAAGCGATAGGCTCCTAGTAGTTATCGCTAGTAAGGTAATATAGCGGATAAGACGGCTAAATAACAACTACGTAGTAGGGCAAAGCGTACGATATACGCTTGCCTACTTTATAAGATTAATATCTACCTAACTAGTACCTACTAGGAGGATTATTTATAAGCTATAGACGAGAAGAGGAGAGTATTAGATGGGTAAAATCTTATTAGATATTCGGTATAGTGTTAAGCATTTCGACCAATAGATAAGCTACGATAAGGATTTAGTTACGTACTAGAGGACGTGCTAGAGGACGTGCCTAAGGACTCTACTAGATAAGGAGATAGATTAAGGAAGAGTAGGAGTCTTTATAAGCTATATAGATAAAACTAATAAGTAATATTATCTATAGGCTCCTAACCTTAAAAGGGTAATTTAAACCTATAGTATCCGGTTTATAGAGAATAAGAAGGAAGATAATATTAACTTAAACCTAAAAGTCAAGGTAAAATCAAATATTATTCCTAAGAGATAGCTAGTTAGCCGTCTATAAAAGATTCTCTTTATACTAAAGCCTACTAAGGAAGAAAGAAAAGACTCGCTAGTAGTAGAAGAAAAGAAAGATAATATTAACCTAGGTTAATATCTATTATATTAAGAAACGCCCCCTACTACTATAAATAAAGAGGATTAATCTAGAGGATAATAAGCTACTCTAAGTAGTACCCTAGGAACTAGAAGGTTTTAGGGAGTGTTTATCCCTAAATAAAAGAGATTACTAGAGGAGAAACCTTCTATAGAAGAGCTAGTACTAAAGGTACCTTAGAGTCTTTTTATACTTATTAGCCAAATACTTATTAAGTACTATAAGCCTCTAGAAGTATAGGTGTTCTATACTCTATTAGTAACCCTCTAGAATGTTCTTAGACCTAAGATTCTAACTCTAAAGACCTACGTAAAAGTAGTAGGAGATCTTTAATTTGGAGAGCTTTAAAAACAAGCTATCCAAACTAAACTTACTAAACTTACTAGTAATAGAACTTAGGAGGAAGTTATACTACTAAAGGGAATAAATATTATAATAAGTAAGTAGGTATTTAAGCTAAAGCTAAACCCTAATAGCTCGCTTAAAAGAGTAAAGGCCCGCCTTATTATAAGAGGATTTACCTAGAGATTTAGATATAACTTCTAGGATACCTTTATCCTAATAGTCTAATATAAAACTCTTTAGATATTTCTATCTATTATAACGCTTATAGACCTTAAGCTCTATTAGATTAATATTAATAATACTTTTACGGAATCACGCCTCTATAAGAAGATCTATATAGCCCTACTAGAAGGTATTACTATTATACTAGGACGCGTCTTTAAGCTTCTATATAGTCTATATAGTTTTAAGTAAGCCGTAAGAGACTAGAATAGTAACTATATAAAAGTACTAAAAGACCTTAGCTTCTATTAGAGTATAGCTAACTTCTACCTACTTATTTACTATAAAAGAAAAATTATCTTACTAGTCTATATTAATAATATTCTAATCGCCGCTCTAAAGATTAAGGATATTATCTAGTTTAAAAATACTATTAGTAAGGTCTTTAAGATTAAGGACCTAGGAGAGATAAAAAAGATTCTTAGTATTAAAGTTACTCGTAATAGAAAGAGTAGAATACTATGTTTTAACTAGTTCTACTATTTATAAAAAATACTTTAAACCTTTTATATAGAAAAAGACAAGTCGAGACTAGTAATACTACTACTAAATAGATATAATACTCTCTATTCCTCTAGACTAAATAATAAGCGAATTAATCTAAAGGAGTATTAGTATACTATTAGAAAGCTAATATACCTTACGGTCCTTATACGTTTAGATATTACGTTTCTAATTAGCTGGCTAAGCTAGTATTTAAGTAACCTAGTAGAATATTATAGCTATATACTTAAAGGTCTACTATAGTACCTTAGATTAATAGCTAATCTTAGAATAGTCTATAAGGATAGTAAGAGTATAGGGCTTATAGGGTATTTAGATTTAGACTATACTATAGATAAAATAAATAGGAAGTCTATCCTTAGATATATCTTCCTACTTAATAATAGTTCTATTAGTTAGAAGAGCTAAAAGTAAAAATTAGTAGCCACCTCTACTATAGAAGCCGAATATATAGTAATATCCACCTACGCTAAGGAGTCTTAGTAGCTTATATAGCTACTTTAAGAGATAGAAGTAGGTAAATACCTTAGATTATCCCCTTATTACGTAGTACTATTTAAGAACGAGAAGTTTAATAGTACTATAAGTCTAAAGGAAGATAATTAGGCCGCGTTAGCCCTTATAAAGGATCCTTATATATATAAACAGTTAAAATATATTAACGTATATTATTATAACGTCTAGGACCTCGTTTAAAGAAACCAAGTATATATTAAATATATTTATAGTAAGGATATAGTAGTAGATAGACTAACTAAACCTCTAGTAAGAGACTACTTTACTAGCTTTATCTAGTAACTAGGTTTATAGTTAACGCTTTAAGGCTAAGTAGGAGTATTAAATAAATAGTCTAAGAGCTATTATATCTAGGTGGATTTTAGCTATAAAGCGAGTTAGTTTCCTAGAAAAGTAATCTAGTTAGGAAATTAAAGGTCTAAAAAGGACTAGATTAGTAAGAGCTAATTAGGGTTTAGTATAGTACGTAATATATATATATATCTTCTATATATAGCTAATAGGTAGAAGAAATTAAACGACTTATTATAGACTATTTCTATACTACTACTATAAACCCTTATTATTTAATAGAAGATTATTTTAGTAATATTAAAAAAAATTTCTAGTTAAAAAAAAAAGTTTAAAAGTTACTATCTAGTACTTATAAGACCTACTAAATAGTTTTAAATATTTTATTTACTCTATTAATAAATAAATAAATAAATTTATTTTCTTCCCAGTTTAGCTCCCTTATAGGTCTATACGGGATAGGCTATCTATAGTAGTTTATATAAGGGGGAAAACCTTTCCTAAGTAGAAAACCTCTCCTCTCTTTATATTAGGTGCGTTACCTCTTTTTTTCCCGTTTTCTACTTACTAGTAGTAGCTACTATAGTAGTCCTATAGTTATCCTAGGTATTAATTCCTAGCTCTCTTATTCCATCCTAGTCTCCTTAGTCTACTAGGTTCTCCTAGTCCTCTTGGTTTTCCTAGTCCTCTTGGTTCTCCTAGTCCTCTTAGTTTTCCTAGTCCTCTTAGTTTTCCTAGTCTATTTCCTTTACTAGGCTGAATTAGCCTAGTAGCCCTAGCTTTAGAAACCACTCTATGGCCGCATAGACTCCTTTCTTTATTATTAGTAGAGTGCGGTAGTCTATAGTTTAAGCTTTATAAAGTATCTAGGCTCTACCTACTTGGAAGTAAGGATAAAATAAGAGGATGTACTTTAGAGTTTGTCTATACTAGCTATATAGGTATATAGGGCTTGGATAGTCTAGTACCTTACGCCTGGAGAGGTAGTCCTCTAGTCTAATATATTCTATTCTTAGTAGGGTAAGGAGTATACTCTATAGTTTTAGTAGGTTACTATATAGTTGCCTAATCTTTAGGTTCTAGGATAAGCTCTAGGCTACTAGCCTCCCCTCCTACCTTTGCTCTGTCCACCTCTTTTTCCACTACTCCCTTATTACTATACGGAGTTAGGTCCTCTATAGTAGTTTCTATACGTTAGGTAGGTAGCTACTAAGGAGGGAGTTCACTCTCCCCTTAAGCAGCTTCCCTCTAGCTGGGCTAGCTATTCCTTTTATACTAAATACTGCTCTAGCTACTACCTTAATGTCCCTACATATTACCTTAATTACTACCGTTGCTGGTCCTTTCCTAGTCTGGATAGAGTAGGCCAAGGTTAGTTTATCCAGGTATAGTAGGAGGGGGGGGATCCCAGTCTTATATTCTAGAGTTTACGTAGGGGTGGACTTATAGGCACCTACTATAGTGCGTAGGCACTGGTTCTAGATCTTCTCAAGTGGTTTAGCTACTATTATCCTCCACCCTAGGGTGCCTTCTAGCGTATACTACACCCTACACCTATAGGTAAGGACTGGCCTTACCATAGCTATGTAGATGTGGCGCGCCTTAGTAAAGGAAGCGCCCTAGGTTGCTGCAGCCAGCCTGGTAAGGGACATACACTATCTAGTAGCTTTAGCACTGGTTTCCTTAATATATAGGCCCCACCTCAGCTTGCTATCAACATGGACACCTAGTATCTTAATTAGTGGCTCTGGGTTTCCCTCAAAGCCAGGGATCTAGATCTTTGCTATCATATTAAACCTGCGTGGTTTTCTACTAAAGTGAATGAGGTGGTATTTATCTAGGGAGAAGGCTGATCCATGGGTGGCTGCCTACTTTTCACAGGTCCTGTTTGCTCCTTTAAGCACCCTGTAGTTATGCTCTATAGACCTACTAAAGGTTAGGATGTTTGTATCATCCACAAATCCAAGAGGGAAGACATTTCCTATAAGGCTCCCGAGCCCACTACAGGTCCTAATGGTGCGTTCCGCATGCGAAACGCATGCGAAGAGCCCGCGGGTCACGTGATAACCACGTGACCTCGCCTAGCTAGATA
>RKSS01001703.1:758-12847 GCA_009829855.1 Neofusicoccum kwambonambiense
TGATGAGGTGCAGGGTGTGTCGGGAGTCGGCCTTCAGCAGCTGGGCTAATGCGGACGCTAAATGGATGGGAATGAAGCCTACTGATTCGCGAGTGGCCCAGGTACCCCGTGCCCTGGCTTCGTGGGTGGCCTTGGTGGAGTGGAGCACGATGTGCGCTTGCGCCGGTGGGATGGTGGGCTCAGCCATGCCGACGGTGGTGCACGTAGCGGCCTTCATTCGGATGCGTCGACCTGCTGTTTTCCGTATTATTATTGCAACACCGCTGGAAAGGCTCCAGCAGTGGTTAGACCCACAGAGTGCGCTAACCCGATGTCTACTAAACGGCGCGAAGAAGGCGTCGCCGAATAGGAGCACCCGACGGTGGCTGTGCATCAAAGGGGTAATCTCTCGTGCTGGACATAGTCGAGTGCCAGAGCATCAGCCCATATTGTTCGGGCTGGATTGGCTAGGCGGCCTGAGTATGCCTTGCCCGCCGGAACGGACGCCACCATCCCCCATGCGGCACATCACTAGCAACCGCACATACGTGTCGCTCTTCTCGTATTACATGAGCAAGAAAGTGGGAGCGGCGTGGGCGACGGTGTGCACTTCGAATCTGACGCTACCATGCCGCGTTGTTGCACGCTGAATGGTGGCAGGGCTGTGGTGATGACAGGCAGGCTGATGCGGGTGTGAAAACGGCACGGCAGCTGAATGGGGCCAGCGGCGTGATGGGTGGTTGGCATGGATTCCAGATGCGCCGGGAGTTTCGGTTGGTCGTTTTGCGTGGCACGGTAGCCAGCCATGGCGGTGGGGGCAGGAGCACGTTGGTGTTGCGCGCTTTACTTGGATCATGGCTCGACGCTGCTGCCTGCATTCGTGTGACGTGCAGAACGTCAGTGTTGGTCGACAGTACGTCGCAACGGAGACTCGCAGGGCGCTCAGCAGTCGATGCTGATCAATTGCAAGACCCGGCAAATTAATGTGCGACCCTGCGGCTGGAGTCTGCCTCACGACATCAGACTGGTTTCATGGGCGTGTTGGTTTCATGGGGGCGCGGAATGTTTCGCTCAGGACACCGCAGCAACTCTTGCCGCGGCCCGTGCGGACTTCACTTTGACTTTCGAAGCTTTCGGCAGCGACGTCAGACGGGTGGATCGTTCTCGGGGCCGCGGTGTCTTTTCTGGCTCGGGCGGGCCCGTTGGATTAAAAGCGCGCATGCGACGGCGTCGGCGACTGGCTAGCGGCCTGGCTCCTGTGTCACTTGTCGCCCACTCCCACCTACCGGGTCCCCGTGCGGAATGTTCCACGGCAGCTTGGCCCTGCGAATTGCCGCAACCAGATTAGACTTCCGGCGCGGAGAAGCTTCTCCAACGCCCAGTAAGTAACCTTTACACACAGGATTCCCGCCAGATCTCGTGTTCGGCGTGGCTGAGCGGATGCGGACATGGCGCCGTGCGCGCAACCGACGCTGACTGGCCGTGCTGCTCGCCCGGCCTTCCTGCCCACCGCGCGCTTCAGGCTGAAGGGGGAGGCCAGCGTTGGCACTTGACACGGTAGCCTCGATGGGAGCGGCTTGGCTGGCAGGATGACGCGAGGGCGGGGAAGACGAACGGGGGCTGGCGGCGATCGTCAGCGCAGCCTGCAGCCGATGGGAGCCCGGCCAACACCACGCTACGACTTTTGGCTCGTGTTTAAGCATTGCTAAGCTTTCTGCCCCCGGCGATCTGCGCTGTTTTCGGTCGGGCCCCTCGCCCATCCTGCCCCCCGGTTCGTGTTCCCAAATTGCTAAGCTTTTGCTGGCGCCTTAGCCCTCGGGGCTCAGTCCCCGCCCCGTCGAAGCTGTGCCGCCAATGGGCTAGGCCCGCGCTTGCCCTCTCACCGTGCCTCGCGCACTCGCGTAGACGGTGCCCCTTCAGGACCCTTAGCACCGGCACGCAATGCTTAGCACCGCCTGGCCCCGGCACTCCCACCGCAGCGCCAGCCAGCCCCAGGGACTGACTAGCTCCTCCCGGCCGGACCCTGGCCAGACTCCCACTGCCTTCCACCGCACAGCAGCCACCACTCCCATCACGACCCATTAGTCGCGCCTGTCGGCAGGCTCGGGAGCTAGATTAACCTCCCACGCCCTGCGTCCGTCGAGGCATCTCACCGACCACCACCTCCATCGCCACGCCCTTCAGCCTGAATTTTTCCATCCCGTCTCCGCACCCACCATGTACGTTACCGCTCTGGCGATGCTCCTCATGCTGCTCTGGGCACGCCCCAGCCAGCAGCACCCGTCCAACACCCACCTGCGCCGCTCGACGGGCTGCGCGTGCGCGACGAACCAGCCCGCGGGCGAGGTGCACACGTTCTGGCTGCAGCCGCCGCCGATGGAGAACCCGGGCGACACGTGCCGGCGGCTGGCGCGCGGCCTGGAGGGCTGGCTGCAGTGGATCGACGGCCACGCCGACCTGCCCGCCGCATGGCAGCTGTACGACGACATCCTCCAGAACCGCCGGACCGGCCCAGACGCGCCGCGCAGGGAGGCGTCAGCAGCACCAGCACCGGCCGACGCCGACGCGGCGGCCGCGAAAACAAAGGTGTCGTGCGCCATCGAGGGCATGGTGGAGACGCGCGACGCCGCGGTGCTGGCCGACTCGGTGCTGCTCAGGGTGCTGCTCGTGGCAGTGCTGCTGGTCGTCCTGTTCGAGTCGGTGTCGACGATATGGAGGTGAGTGCGCGCTTGCTCGCTACGGCTTCGCGGCGAAATGAATGCTGATCGGCTCGGCAGGAGTCTGGGCAGGGGCCTTAGCAAAGTCTTCGCGATCGGCGGCAGGACAGGGCGAATCCACCTGTGACGGGGGCCGCGCCGGGGCGGTTTTTCCGGCGGGTGTTTGGATAGCATTGCAATGGATGAGTTGGCGTGCTTGTTCCGAAAATAGCGTGCGTCGGTTTCAGCGTGGGGAAGGGCGGCTGGCCGGGAGGCCCTTCCCAATCGGGCGCGGGCGGGCTGCTGGTGGCTCAGCGGACTTGGCGAGATCCCACAAGCCTGCCAAGCACGCGCTGCTCCATTGCGCTGTGCCTTGTTGCTCACACGGGGCCCCGTGGATCGGCCCCTGGTGCCAGGGCGGCATCCTTGTTGCCGTCTTGGCTGGCAGTATATACTGTAGCCTGTGGCACGCGACCCGCGCCCCGAACGAGCAGCCGCTCGCGTGTGCTACCCACACCCGTCCAACACCATGGAGCCCGGCGCCATCTGGCCGCTCAGCGTGCTGCTGCGCACCAAGGACCAGTTCGCGCTCTTCGCCGTCTCGTCGTTCGCCGCCAAGCTCCTTCACCTCTACAGCCACCGCGCTTCACTTCCCATCCTCTTGATCGTCCTGTACACGCCTACCTTCCTACTGCCCGACCTTCTTCTGCTTCTCTTTGGCAAGCTCGTCGTCTACCGCCCGAACCGTGGCCGCGCATGGAAGATATGTGGCGGCCTTCTTGCGTGAGTAGCCTGATCGCCGGTTTCACCTCTGCTGTCCGCCGCTGACTTCTACCCAGCCTGCTGACGGCAGCAACGTCTGCCTCGCAGATCTCCTTCTACATCGAAACCGGCGGGGAGGTGCAATGGATGGCCGCCGGCAACCTCGCCATGGACCCCGGCGGTCTGCGCATGATTTTGTCCGAGCTGCCCAAGTTTGCCACCTTCATCCTCGCTTTTTCTGCCGTTGCATGGCTGGTCGCCGCGCGCTTCTACACCGCCGTGGGCGGCGTGCTGCACACGATCGGCCTCTCCTTCAGACAGATGCATCGTTGTCTTCGAGGCAAGTCTCAGCTCACGGGATACGAAGAGCTGGACGGCACGTGCGACATGGATGTGGATCCGAGGTGAGTTTTGCGTTTTATGCTTGTTCGCGTGGCCAATCATGATGACACGGATCCAGTAAATCTGACGAGCGGACGGCAGTTCCGTCCCTGCAAAAGGCCGCTGCAATTTCCGTCGGAGTTATTGCCGCAATCGTCACAGTCCTGGTTCTGCAGATCGTCCGCCCACGGACCCCTCCCTACGCCCACATGTCCGGCTCCCTCCCCATCACCCTTTTCGAGTCGTTCTTCTTCAACCCCATCAACCCGGACTTCTGTCTGCCGCACCCGCACCACCGCGTCGAGTTCCCATTCGAGGAATACGCAAGGATCTCCGGCCACGCCCTGCCGTCGGACTGGAAGCCGCTGACTGAGGAATGTCGTCATCGTCATCACGGACCACCCCATGGCCATGGCCCGCCTTATGGACCTCCTCCAGGGCCTCCACCTCCTGGTCCTCCCCACGGCCCGCCTCCTCCACCTCCTCCTCCTGAATGGTTTGACGATAGTGACGAGATTTGGCGGCGGTCGCCCGGAGAAGACGACTGGGAGTATGACCATCCTCCGCCCCCTCCACCACCGCCCAAACCCAGGCACCATGGCCATTATGACCCCACCTGCGACCCTCTGAAGCTTTCCAATCTGGGAGAAGACCTCCTTGAGCCGCTCGAAGCCGCGGTGAGGCAGCATCACCCATCGATCAAAAATGTGCTGCTCATTACCCTTGAGAGTACCCGCAAGGACATGTTCCCGTTCAAGAAAGACAGCGGCATCTACAACACGATATTGTCGTCTTACAACTCTCCCAAGGCCTCGGTCGAGCTGGACAAAAAGATCCGTGACCTTACGGAGACTACCGCGTTTCTCACAGGGGAATCTACCAATTTCGACCAGACAGCGTACAACGCTAGCGGGCTGGGCGCATGGACGTCAAAGTTCAACGAGACCATGGGTGGCATTAACGTGCAGGGTGCAATCACCGGTAGCGCTTTTACGCTGAAGAGCCTTTTGACCAGCCTTTGCGGAGTGGACCCTTTGCCCGTCGATTTTACCGAGGAGGTCAAGGGCAGGATTTACCAGCCGTGTCTGCCACATATCGTGGACCTGTTCAATAAGGCAGAGTTAGATGACTCGGCGCAGTCGGACTCGGTGGAGACTATCGGAAAGGAGGACTTCCTGTCATGGCCCTGGGATTCGGCAATGGTTCAGTCTGTCACAGATCAATTTGACTCGCAGTACACGCTGGATGAGCAGATCGGTTTCCGCACACAGATACTGGAAGCCACAATCTCGAACCCCGCTTCGAAGCATTTTCCGCCGAAGGAACCCAAGTCGAACTATTTCGGTTATCCTGAGACTGAAGCCCTACCGTACCTGCGGGATCTATTCGTCGAAGCCAAGCAGCAAAAGCGCCGCCTCTTCGTCTCGCATCTCACTAGCTCTACGCATCATCCTTTCGCGGTACCACAGAGCTGGACTGAGCAGGAGACGTACTTGTCAAAGAAGCGTTTCCGCCCTGAAGACGAGTTGGACCGCTACCTCAATACCATCCGCTACCAAGATGGATACATCAACCAAATCTTCACCATGCTTGACGAAGTGGACGCCCTGAATGAGACGCTCGTCGTTATGACCGGTGATCACGGCCTCGCCTTCAACACGCCTGACGGTTCGCATTCGACCTTCGAAAACGGACACGTCAGTAACTTCGCTATCCCGCTCCTATTCGCCCACCCCTCGCTCCCGCGCATCCAGGTGTCCGCGCAAACCACACCCACCTCCATCATCCCGACCATCCTCGACCTCCTCATGCAAACCCACTCCCTCAGCGGCGCCGAAACCGCCGTCGCCAAGCGCCTCCTCCCGCACTACCAAGGCCAATCCATGATCCGGCAGCAGGAGTGGTCCGTCCCCGTCACATCCCCAGCCGACCGCCACCCCCACCACCACGGCCCCCCAAGCAGCTGGACGAACCTCACGACCGCGCCCGCCGGCCCGGGCCTCCACCCCTGGCACTTCAGCATCATCAACCCAGGCGGCTCACTGCTGGCGGTGTCGCGCGCGCACTCGCCGCTCCGGCTGGTGCTGCCGCTGTGCAGCACGCACGGCCTGCGCTTCACCGACACGGCCGCCGACCCGGGCGAGCGCCGCGCCCCGCTGCTCGCCTGGAGCGTCGACGCGCTACTGCGGCAGGTGCGCGCACGCCACGGCGCCGAGGCCGCCGAGTGGGCGCGTCTGGCCGAGCGCCTGGCTCGCTGGTGGTTCTGGGAGCAGAGGCGCAGGTGGGGGTACCACTACGCGGCGAGGAGCACCGATCGGGGCGCGGTGGAGGGGGGTGGTGGGAGGATAAGGAAGGCGCATTGGTGGGAGACGTGATGGGGGAGCGCGTTGCTGGTGGTTGGTTTGCATTTTCAGTGGCGTTTTTGTTCGTCTATGGTGGATGGGAGGGCTTGGGTGCTTTTTTTTCGGCGGGGGAGGTTCTGTGCTGCATTTGAGATCGGCGTCGTGGGGTAGAGTGGCTGGGCGGTACTGTAACGGTTGGTGGTTGATGTTGAGCAGAAATGCGCGTGATAAGGCGAAGGCGGTGACGTCACACGCTTCCGCGACTTCATAGCGCTCGTTTGTACGTAGATTCTCGCACTTCGTGCGACCTCTCTGTAGCAGCATCGAGTCTCATTACAGGTACGTACATACTTGAACATCAGCAGAACTTTTACTAAGATTCCACTCGTGAAACCGTACTTCGTCGTCTTTTCACACACTCTCTCCCAGCCTCGACGTAGGATAAGGGCCTCAGCCCGTCCTCGAACCACCGAGCCGGCTGCGTCATGGTTGGTTTGCGTTCAGGCAGTGCTTCAGCCTCGCCGGGACGTCACTTTGCTGAGCTCCCAGCTCCACTCGACAGACGGGAATCCTGCAGCTGCCGGCTCATACATGAGGGGATCACGGTTGTGGGCTTGGCGTAAGCAGATACGTTGAGCGAAGCGAGTACGAGTTGCATGTTGTACAACTCCTCCGGGGTACTGTGGCGAATAACGAGAGTACCTTAACATCACGTGATAAACGTGGTCCTTGCTCGGTCTTCACAATGGCGCGTGTTCACGCCTCATAAGCTTTCTTATCTATTCTACCTCTAGAGCTATATATGCTATGCCATAATATTATCCTCGCACTTCTTATCTCTTAAATAAACCCTTGGATTACTTGGCTCCTATCGAACGAACCCGGGGTCTTGTAGCACAAGGCCCGCCATTACAATAGGATGGATCGCAAGCTTACGGCTTGGCAGGCTCACTATCCCGTGACTTCTCGGAGGTGGGGGTTCTTCCTACCGTGAGGCGTTTCTTGCGTGCGGGGCTTGCTTCGTCCATCTCTGCCTACTGTGCCGCAGGCTTGATCGTTGTCACCAATACTTTGCGTATCATTCACGACATCGTTATGCAGACACAATCTCAAGCTCAGGCCGTCACAACCGGCGGACCGGACTGGGGCAGGGAGCTCTGTCTCCTCTCCCTGGATGGAGGTGGTGTAAGAGGGCTTTCGTCACTACTTATTCTCGGGAAACTCATGGAGTCCATCGATCCTGACAATCCCCCGAGACCGTGCGGTATTTCGACATGATCTGTGGCACATCTACGGGAGGACTGATTGCGCTTATGTTGGGACGTCTCAAGTTAACCGTTGACGCGTGCATCGACGAGTATCGGAAGCTGGCGCCGGAGATATTCATCAAGCAAGGCCATCGAATTGACTTCCACGGACGAACTCAAGGTCGCTTCGACTCCGAAGCGTTTGAGCGAGGCATACAGGACATACTACATCGGCACGGATTCCAGCGAGACGAGTTACTCAAAGAGTCATCCCCTGATTGCAAAATGTAAGCATCGGTTCGAGAGAAATCCATATGTGACTAACTTGCAACAAAGGTTCGTCTGCGCCACCAGCGAAGCCTATTGCGGCACTGTTCTTTTCTCGAACTACTATTCGCATCGCCGCGGCAGTCAAATGAGGAACATCACAACCATCTGGCAGGCCGCCCGTGCAACTTCGGCAGCTACCACCTTTTTCGATCCGGTTCTCATCGGTGGCGAAAAATTTGGAGACGGAGCCACTGGCGTCAACAATCCAATTGATCGGCTTTGGGCGGAGGCTTTCGATTGCTTTGGAGAAGGCAATCCTGGGTGGAGGCTGGAAGACAATGTCCAATGCCTTGTCTCTGTCGGCACCGGGCAGCTTCGCTTGGCCCGCTTTGGCTCTTCTTTTGTGAAGGGAGAGCTCCTGCGGGCCCTCGTCGCAATCACTACGGACACGGAAAGCAAGGCCAATCAGTTTGAGATGATACACTCGCAACTATTCCAGGACAAGCGTACCTTCCGTTTCAACGTTGAGCAAGGCTTAGAGGATATTGCTTTGGAGGAAGCCTCCAAGATGAGTGATATTGAGTCGATCACTAGACGCTACATCGAGGCTGAAAGGACTTTTCAATCCTTCAGAGCTTGTTCCATGCAGCTGAAGGCACGTGGCTGTTTGTCCAACTTTTCTTGAACAGTCTTCCTATTGTATGAAGAATAAAATATTACCCTTTTCTGGGTCTCTTTACTCACTTAAAACCATATTCCAATGCTTACTATCGTACAGCGTCGACAGTGTTGCTTACTTTATCAAGCTTGGCGAGGGGCTTCCAGGATCAAGCACGAACAACACTTGCCCCTTCGAAAGCATCAACTGAGCTGTACCTCTCTTGCTCTCATACCTCAGCATACCAAAATTGGCTTCAAAACAACCAGGTCCTCGTTCAGGTCAAGAGTCCATCCTTTATCAGTCCAGTGAAACCTGAAACAAGCGCTGCTTCTTTCGTGGCTGGCATGCTCCACGAGCAACAGACTGCTGATGATGTACTAGAGGTGTACTATTTTCAGTGCCCGGAAAAGCCTCTCGTTGAAGCGCTCAAGAAGCAGAATCCTTGGAAACCCACTTCTCCAGTTCAGATTCTACGATCACTGATCATCCAGGCTCTTTTTGGTGGAGACTCTCAATCAGTAAACAAAATACGCTTGAATATGTACTCCACTCATCGTAAAGAGCTTTCCGCATTGTCCAGATCGGAAGAACTACCTGATCAAGATGTTCTGGAAGACCTTTTTGAAAGGATCGTCATGCTCCTCGACAGCCCTTTCCTGATTGTCATAGATAACGCAGAAGCCATTCAGGGGAGACGTCGCGATCAGTTCTTCTCAAAGATTGCTTATCTTGGAGGTCATGTAAAGATTGTTATTAGTGCCACCGAAAGCTTTTCGTTGAGACGCTTGCAAATTTGTTTCCTGTCTTGCAATACACAGTATCGAGGTAGGAAACATTCAGCTTAGTCGTTAGAAAGCAGGCTAACAAGTAAAACTATCGCAGAATGCTTGGAGACCATCTCTCGAGAAGTGAGACTGAACTCACGTCGTGAAGAGATCGCAGACTCGGAGACGGGAGCAGCTGACTGGATTTGGACCCATGAATCGTACATGAAGTGGAATGGTCTTGAGTCTGGAATACTTTGGATTCAAGGAAACCGGCGAGCGGTAAATCTGTCCTGGCCAAAAGTCTCAGCAGACGATATCATGCACTATGTTCGAATTAAACAGGCACGGACGACATGGGCTTGCTACGACATGAAACGAACCTTGTGTGCGACTGGTTCTTCAGTGTACGGGGCGGAAAGGTCTCTCAACGCCACGCGTTTCTGCTTCAAAACATGCTCAGCCAGTGGTTGGATCAAGCCCTTGAGATTTTTCGGTACGTGCGAAAAGCTTATCGATCAGTTCTTCCTCTTTCGGAAGATTGGATCAATACGCAGACATTGAGAAAAATCATCAGGAAGATTGTTGACGACGAACACAACATTCTCTCAATCATCGACGCGCTGGACGAATCAATGGAAAGGACGCTGAGAGCTCAAGAGCGATGGTTCTAAACACTCTCAGGGACCTTGTGTCAGGAATTCGAGGATCGAGGATGAAAGTTATTCTATTCTCACGACCATCGGGCAAGGTCGAGCGAATTCTGATCCGGAAAAGCCAACACGACACGATATGCCATATCAGCATGGAAAAATCAAATCAGGAGGCTATAGGAAAGATTGTGGACTCTGGAATCATTGCGCTGCACTCAGCGATCCATGAATTTTCTGATCCTTCTCCATTGAGTCAAGAGGGGTGTCAACTTTATGAAGACATACGCGCTTTCCTCAAAAAGAACGCCAAAGGGGTAATCCTGTGGGTTACTCTGATCTTACAGGAGCTGAAAGACCTTGCGGAAGCCGGGATTGATGGCTTCCTTGAGCTGAGAGAGAAGCTCGAATCGTTCCCAGTGGAACTCAGTCTTTTGTACGAAAGCATCGCTGGCAAATTGTCTGAAAAGCCACCAGAAACCGTCAGAAGATCTCGCAACCTGCTGCTCTGGGTCAGCGGAGCAAGTCAAATACGTTCAATCAGCTTAGGAGCGCTATACGAGGCCCACTTACTGTGCGAATACACCGAAGGTCGAAATTCGCAAACCTCACTCGGGGATCCACTTTTTCAGGGCCATCTACAACTGGGTGATCTTGGGGCTTTTCTTCAGCGCCTACAAAGCCTATGCGGTCCTTTTCTCGAAGTTTTCGGGACCGCCAGGTGGACCAATCATCACCGGACTGACACCGTACACTTACTCCATCGAACCCTGAAGGATTTCCTTGGTACCTGAAAGGCCGAAATATTCCAGATAAAAGAGCAGGATGCCCTACTGAGGGTTTCCTCCGGCATTGAACAGTATCTCCAAATGGTCAAAGGGAAAACACAAACAATTCCTATCCCCGAACACAACTGGAAGGAAGCAACAGAAGATCTAGTCTGCTTTTTTGAGAAACGATATCTATTTTCTTTTATACCTCCTGGACTCCAACGAAATCGGCTGCGAAGAAGCGCAAAAGATGATGACGGAACAGGTTGTGAAACGCTTCTTTGCTCTTGGAACGGTTGAAACACCCATGAATTGCGTGGTCAGCGCATTCTTCGCGAAATTGTCACAAGGCCAAGTCCAGCAAAAAGCGATTATGGATCAAGAGGGCTTTTGGATAGCTGAACTCCTATACCTTGCATGTTTCCATGGTTTACCAAATGCGGTGGAGATTCTCATGCATATCTGGAGAGGGCCGCCATCAAAGCTGAATCTCTGGAGACGATCTCGTACCCATTTACTTCGAAAAAGTATCCCTGTGCTGCACTCCGCTCTCCTCGCAGCCATTGATGTAGATTTTGAATATGCTCTTCCAAAGTTCATCTTAGACTACACTCAAGATGATTGGAATATGTACAGCACGTATCAAAAGCTGCTCATTAATCGCAGTCAACGGTTTGGCTAAGAACAGGACCCTACAGCGGGTTAAACTGGAACCAGAAATGGATGCTTCGAAAAGGCCAGCGCTTCGGCGCCAGATGGCTTGCGTGGACGTGTACAAGGATATGGTTGTATCAGGGAATACTCAGATGCTGGAAAAGATTGAGGCATCGGTCCAAAGAATCAATGAAGAGAGCATGTCGGACAGCTTCCGAGAGGATCAATCTGCATTGATGCATCAGGGGAAAAGAGCGGAGGGACTCTTCATCGTACTTCCGGCGTTGAACGAGGAAAGCAGGGAAATAGTAGAGCCTCGGATATGGTGGGCTTTCGATGCAAACAACAGCGACCTGGCGTTGACCTTTCTAGAGACTTTTACTGAAACACTAGTGCGGAATACGAGAGGAAAGGTTTTGTGGATTTGGGATTAGCGCGGAGCAAAGTTAGTACAACGATAGACCTTCCACTAATATCAATTAGTTTTATGATATCCCGCTTGAACTGCTTATACAGCTTGATAGTTGTGGTGCCATGCGGTTTACTCCTTTTGTTCCAACTTTGGTGCGCGCTCATCCGTTTCGCGTGGAAAATGCTTCTATTTTGGACGATTGCGCCAGCTTCACTCCTGATTTCCATGAGATTTTTGTTCCCGATGGTTTTACTGCTTTACCTTCTATTGTGGTCTTCGTATGGAATCGACCGGGGCTCGTGTACACCTGGAAAGACAGAAGCACTAAGCGAACAGTTAGTCAAAAGTTGTAGAAGATGGTATCGTCTTGCGTGGCTGTTTCACTACAATCAGCATTCTATGATATCCCTACACGCCTTCGCAATCAACGTCATGATCATCCCTCCCCTCTCGACCCTCTCCACTCAACGAGCCTCCAAACCCACCACCCCCTCCCCCTCC
>RKSS01000437.1:0-74803 GCA_009829855.1 Neofusicoccum kwambonambiense
GGGGGGGTTGGGAGCGGGGTTTGGATGAGGGAAATGCGAGTGGGAAAGTTCAAGTGGGAGGTTGAGGGAAGGACAGTTTCTTTGAAATTGAAATTTACGGTCACCGACTGGGGGAATATAAATGGGCTTCGGAGGTCTATATTCATGCAGTCGTGAAGTCTAATGCGGATGCGGGCATCGTGTGTGGTAATACGAAGGAATGACTGTGGCGGTGAGTCACACCGCAGTGAAATGGGGGTGGCTGTGCATCTGGCTTGAAACACACCTAATGGCTATACAAGCCATCGCATATAAGAACCAATAGTTGATGCAAGATACTATTATAGGGTCTATCCCTTAACTATATACAGCAGTGCTCCGTAGTGTGGGGCAGCAACACAAAAGACGACAAGGACTGAGAGCATTCCCGAAAGTGCATTTGCTGCCAGCACGGAAGACATGTGTAGTGGGGAAGATGGCGGTCGAGTTGTGGGGATAGATGTACTAGACTGGTTACTTCATGATCTTTAAGTTGAAATTACAGCACTGCGCGTGGGTGAAAAATCTACGCATAATCTATAGTCTTGGCCCCCAACGCCCTTTGCAGTTGTGGGTACATAATTAGTATGTAAGGTACGCCATTGGGTCGAGATATGGTCACGAGCTTGACGCCACTGAGCGGGGTTTAGGCTTACCTGTGAGCTCCGCAAGGCTGAGAGATTGTTACTCTTTCGCGCACTTCTCGACTCCGACACCGCGGGGCAAAGGCTTCATTCTACCACTCTCTTTTACTCTCATGGGGCTCTCAAGTGCCTCTGTTTTACAAGATAATCCCTCCAGTCCCATGAGATTCTCTCATCCCAAGGATTCCGAGTTCCCGTTGTCATGGATCCGACCAGGCTCCATTCACCTGATCACTGTCGCAATAACAGGTGTTTTTATCGCCCTGATCGCCATCAGATACGTTTGTGCGATCAAACACAATTCCTCAGACTGAAAGGCTTTCTCAGAAGCCCTATGCTATCGGAATCGGAGTTTGGCGATTTCTTCAACGGTAAATGCTCTGACTGCTTGGATGAAGATCCTGGTATGGGCCTTTGCGGGCACTGCCAGCATCTTGGGCCGAATCACCTACTATGCCTTATGGAACGGCGGCGATTCACGACTTTGACTATCGACCTTGGTCTGCTCGGACAAGTTAGAGCTCGATCGGCCTGTGCATTCTGCCGAGTAGTGTCGCAGGCAATCGAAGTCGACAAGATCTTTTGGCAGAATAAATTCCAACCAGAAGATCAGAGTGTTTTACTCGTCTGTAGGGCTTCTAAAGGCGAGGACGTCTGCCATTTCTTGGATATATTTGTCGTCAAATTTGGCCCTGACGTAACAATACCCTATGTGACAACAGGATGTATTGGGGCTTGCAAAAGCAAAGAATACCCAGCTCTCGAGAGAATTCAAGATCAGACCACGATATCGAATCATGAATCGTGCCAGGGAAGGAAAATTGTAGGACAAAATGTCGACTGGGCAAGATTGCGGAGGTGGCTTCAAGACTGTCAGCACAATCGCCGGATTTCGGAATTTTCTGAACGTGGGCGGGACATAGTCCAGGACATCCGAGCCCAATCCTTACCCCTTGAATTCATGCTTATCGATCTCGACATGGATTGTCTTGTCCGCCCGGCAACGGATCCCATTCCAGTATATGCTGCGCTGAGCTACGTCTGGGGAGCTCCTACTCATGGACAACTCGAAACCACGACGGACACGCTTGGCGAATTGACAGAACCAGGAGGCATTTCAATGAGCCGAACACCAAAAACCATCTTAGGCGGTATTACTACGGCAAAGAACCTCGGGTACAAATACCTTTGGGTCGATCGGCTGTGTATTGTCCAGGACTCCAACTCCCACAAAGGAAATCAAATAGATGCCATGGGGGCGATCTTCGCGTTAGCAAGTATCACTATATGCGCCACCGGTAGTGAGAGCTCCGATTCCGGAATACCTGGAGTCAACGGCCTCCAACGCGCGTTCACACCAACTCGAGAATGCATCAATGGTGTATATATGGCAGCTTTGCTGCCTGACCCAACACAACCCGTGCCTCATGGTTGGTGGAGCAGGGCCTGGACTTATCAAGAGTACCGTCTTTCGGACACCAAGCTTTTCATGACAGAATTCCAAACTTGTCTGCAGGATTCAGCTGGTTGCTGGTACGAAGGTTGGACCAGACAGAGCCCCCCTAAGGACGGAGTCCATCCGAATAGATGGAGACAGCCCAAAAAAAGTCTTTTAGCTACCTTCGATGGTTACCGAGACGCTTTGAGAAGATACAATCATCGACAACTAACATATCAATCCGACGTTTACAACGCATTTCAGGGAGTGTTCAACTCCCTGTACACGATGCCAGGGCCATTTCTGCATGGACTTCCGGAAAGAGATTTCGACGCAGCAATCCTTTGGCAACAGTATCTTATTCTGGGAAGAGAATTTCGCGTTCCTACTGATGGACTTGTATTCCCCACATGGTCATGGTCTGTGGCGATGTCAGAAACAGAGCACAACTACGCACCATATGGATCTGTAGCAACGTGGAAGTACTGGGACAGCACCTCAAGAAACCTTAAGTCTATTCGCGCAACTGGAAGCCCGCTTTCAATGACAGGTTGGGAGGATTCGTCTCAAGGGCGTTTGGGAATGATGACGGCTTGGCAATATGGGTGCTTTGAAGCCAAACTCCCGCAAGAATTATCAGCTTTGACACCACTGCGCTTTACAGAACGGAGCTGCGCAAAGCTTATGGAATTATGGCCACTATACTCAGACTTTTGGAGTGAGGCTTTGGGGAGTGATGAGCAATGGCCACAAAATTCTTGCTTGACAAAAGAGCCGGTAACAACTCTCAGAACGAAGGCCGGTCGCTTACTCGTCAGGACTCAAGTCGCCACACTACATTGCCATCTTTCCAATATTTTCCACCCATCATACCTCAGCGTCTATCCTACGAACTACCACGGGAGCATCATTGGCCATTGCCATGTCCCAAGGTGGCCTGCGAACCGACATAGCCACCTCCAAGGTGCGGCCTGGACTCGTGCAATCGAATCACCAGAGCGCCCCAACGTAGTCGCTCTCTCCATAGGACCAGTCAGCATATATTTCCTCGACGATATCGAGAAGGCCAGCAAAGCCTCTAATCTTCCTCTTCTGGTTCCAAATACGGAGAAGAAGCCGGCAGCCTCTCAGTCCGCATGCGGAGATTCTGCCCAGAAATCCGATGATGAGGATCGGGACAAACGGGATAAATGGTACAATTCGGAAGCGACTTTTGTCGATATTGAAGGACGGCTGCTACTTCCACAACCAGCGGTGATCGTGATGATTGTTGGCTGGAACGGAGACGTTGCATTTCGCATGGGGATTGGACAGGTGTTGCTTGCCCAATGGGTGAAGCTCGATAGGGAGTTCAAAACTTTGGTACTGGAGTAGGGGGATTAATGGTGGGGTTATTCTTGAAGTTTCTTTGCTTGTGTTATCAAGTTTAAGGTCAATCTATTCCACGTATCTCTTTCGTACACTATACCACTCCCGAGATGCGTACCAAATCTCAACAAGAACGGGAACGAACACTGTCAACGCTACAATCTGACCAAATCCCCATTCCGAGTCTGTGTCCAAGCTCCCTGATGCGTTCGACATATCTTGCTGATATCGCTGAAGTCTGAAGTATGCCCAAAGCTGCAGTGAAGAGAAGAGGGGAACCGCAAACATGATCATCCATGCTACAGGGGTGGTGCCTCGGTGGCTTGTTCGGACTTGGGTAGGCAACAAGGAAGTCTGGTCCATGACCCACCCTATCTTTGAGTCTGGATGATTTCTCCTGACACCAAAACCAACCATTGACGCTATAGCGAGAATGGAGATAAACAGCCAACTCGTGATGCCACTGGCGTGGATTGCTGTCATTTCGTCTTGACTAACGTCAACCACGCCCTCGTGACAAGTTCTGGAGATGGTGTTCCAGTCCGCATTGGATATGGTAGCACCTCCGCCATCTCCAATCTTTGAAGGCCCATACGTCTCAATCATCCGACTCAGAAATGGATAGAGAGATAGCATCCAGCAGATAATGAAGAGGTAGTGACGGAGGCACTCCCTTCTGTACTCTTCTTTTTTCTGCATTCGGTCTGACTTCTCTTGGCAGTGACTGCAGTCAGTAGCAGACTCGAAAGAACAGCCAAGGCGGGGAATGAAAGTGCAGTATAGCAACGGCAGCAAAGTCAACACCGACGTCGTCCAGGTCAGCTGGACCGTCACATCTCCCATCCCACTGGCGCTGATTCCGAAGTCCGATCGCGCCAGCACCACAATGCTGGCAACCTGAATGGAGAGCGCCAAGAAAGTGGCGCTACTGTGATAAGCTTCCAGCACGTCGGAAGCTGCATGGCGCATTGAGTGGCTTGGCCCGTGGCGGACGAGTTTGTGGAGGCGTGGCCCGAAAAGAGATAGTATGGCCAGGATGAAGCCCAGCGCGTTGTCCAGAACGTATCCGACGGTCATCTACAAGTGCTGTCAGCGCCGCGTGTTTGATCGAGGAGCTTGATCACTTACTCCAATTCCTGAGATGTCGGCATTTCCCGTCCCCCAAAGCGCGCCGCAAACCTCAGCCTTGCAGCCATCAACGCGATTCAGATCGCCGCCGGTAACGTTAAAGATCGCCTCAACGTATTGCTCGAAGGAGTTGTAGTGGGTCAACGGCTGACAATTAAGCGTGGTATTTTCCGACATTTTGAAGGGGTATAGTAGGTAGAGTGTGGGTGGGCCGCTATCGATTATATGTTGTTCTCATGTTATCAGTAGCCGTGCGGGGGAGCTGAGGGTGCAAAACAGCCACAGGTTCAGCTGAGTTCAGCCCCGGACACGATCCTTAAAGGAGCTAAGCTAGCAGTGGGGGCGGGGATTTTAACGTAATATATGTGGAAGAGTGGCAGCAGTGTAGGATTCTCCGGCAAAGTAACAAGTTCAGACTTCCCACCAGCGCCTCGCAGAGATTTTGACATGCGTTTCTTTGAGAGAAAGCGATGCAGCATCAGCCTGGTGCTCATCACTTTGCTCCTGGTAGCATTTGGCTCGGTTCGTCGAAATCTGCCTATCTCCCTCTGAATGCTACTTACGCTTTCCCTGGTTCAAGGCATCGAGCCAAAATGGCGAGAAAGATGCCCAGAGAAGACAGGATGCGGAGTCAAATCAGAATTTCGTGGATTCGACCACCTTTCGAACAGTCACAAAAAGTGTTTCAACATACATTACAACGCAGCTTTTCTTGACTACCGACAACATCGGAAACTTCGTTACAGAAACGACAACCTACATCACTTCCGCCAATGTTACAACCAGTAGTACAGCGACTCTCTCTGAGACTTCCCAGTCTTCGGTGGGGGCCACGGCTACACAGCCTGGCACCACTTCAAGCGGAACGCCGCCGCCAAGCGGGTCATCAGGGTTCCCTACCGGTAAATCAATCGTGCGGAATATCTCTACAATATTTATGATAACATCACGGGTAGGGTTCCCGAAATGGGCTATCGGAGTCATAATCCCATGCGTTATGGGTGTACTTGGCCTGGCAGGCTGGTGGTTAGTCCATCCATCACCTCTAAAAAACAAACATAAACTCGAGGGATCACTAACCGTTGGTAGCATGTGCTCCCGAAAGAGGAAGAAGGATAGCAGCGGTATTCAGGAAAAGAAGACTCAACGACTTGACAATGTCACTGCTACCGTTTCTCCTCAACCTTCACCTACGCGAGCGAAGAACAACCTTGATGGGAGTACTTCGGGTAGGTCAAATTCATAGGAAGTACTGCTACCCGTGACCTTGATGGCTGTCAATTGATGCAAAGTCGCCGAAATCAAGTATTAATATAAGTTTGTATGGGCTGTCAGATACATGTTATTTAGTAAATTAATGCTTATATAGTAGCTACTCTGACTACACTAGCATTACGTCTGCAAATTAACTATTTTATAGCCTGAGAGGTCCGGGCGGGCCAAATGGATATGAAGGTCCTTAGCAATAAAATGTCAGGGGTATCTCAATTACACCATCGCGCTCGGACTTGCCGCATAAGCAGGAAGACCGAGCCTACAAGGGCCTCGTATCCCTAGGGTCATACGGACCGTGACCGCCAAAGTTGGGCACATAGCCGCTGCCAGGAGCAGGAGGACCACCGGAGGTGGCGGTTATGCCGCCGCCGCTACCAGCAGTGTAGGCATCATAAGCGCCCATACTACTGCGTGGACCACCGCTGGTAGAGGTGCCACCGCTCGTGCTCGGGCTAGAGGTGCCAGGAGCGCTGGATGCCGGTGGGTTGTAGTACTGACCGGTGTTGGTGACGGCGTGGCTGCGGTACCAGCCGTCGACAGGGGGATAGTGGCCACCGCCGGAAGACATTGTAACTGTGTTGATAGGGGTTGTTAATGGGGAGTCTGGCTATCTGCTTGGAATTGCTGGTGTAGAGATTCTTAGTACTATGTGTGTGGATTGTAGAGAAGAAGAGGTTTTGGAGGCCATGTTCGAATGTAGTTATATATTATAGAAACAGAAGATGTCAGTTGATACTCTGCGTTCTGCTGCTTAAAACAGGGTTCCGCCGTGATACACAAGTGAAGAATCTTCGGGATCGTTGAGAATCACATCAAACGAGAGAAAATCTGGGTTATATACACTCCTGCGTGTCATATTTTATGCATTATGGAGCACTGGATCAACTTCTTGCTACGTGGCCATAGTCGTAATGTTAACATCCGTTGCAGACAGGTTGTTCTTTGATGCTCAACGTTGAATGACTTAAGTTGTGCGGACCTGTCTGCTACGTCAGAACACACCAGCAGAGCCTGTACCAAGTGATGAGCCTGTTCACAGCATCAAGCCAACAAAGCTCTTAGTGATGATATCTCAATTGTTCTGAACTAGACGAAGAACGCTATGCAAGAATGCCGAAACACTAACTCCATTCTCTTGAAAAACAACAATACGCCTCAGATGTTCCCCCCACCTACCCACCCACCATCCATACCCCCAAACTCCCACCATTGCCAGCCCCCTGAACCACACCAATAGATACGCCATTCCATTCATCCACCCAACTTCACCTACAATCCCTCCAGAACATCCCCCACGCAGCTCCCCAACACCCCAAACCCAAACCCCTTGGCGACCTGCTCGTACACCCTCAACCGCCGCACAAGCTCCTCCCGCCGCAGACTCGGCACCCACTGCCCGCTGCACGCGCAGTGCTCCATGAACACCGCCGTCTGCGCCTGCAGACGGCCGCACTTCCCGCACTTGGAGTCCTGGGTGCACCACTTGAGCGCCAGCGCCTGCACGTCGGCGGCGAGGCGCTGCTCCAGGCGGCCCGGATCGTGGGGCGCGCGGCAGCTGGGGCAAGCCAGGTTCAGCGACGCCGCGGCGGCGGCGCCGCCCTCACCCGTCGCGGCCGAGGTGCTGGTGCCGACGAGGGCGCCGTCGCGGCAGAGGTCGACGTCGCGCACGGCGGTGCACTCGTCGCAGACGAGCCCGCGCACCCACAGGCTGGCGGCCGGGTTGGCGAAGGCGGCGTCGGCGCTGAACTCGCGCACGTCGAAGAGGCGGAGCAGGTCTTTGCGAAGCAGGCGCGCCTCGAGGTTGATGCTCTTGTCGAGGCTGAGGACTTGCGTGAGGCATTTGACGAGCTGGAGCGTTGGGCTGGTCAGGCTGGCTGCGACGTCGGGGTTGGTGCCGGGCAGTGAGGGGAACATCCAGTCGGGAGCAAGTTCGGCGTGCAGCGCCTCCTGTTGTTGGCGGCGGAGGAGAGCGGCTATTTCTTTTGTCAAGGGCTTGGTGAAGGTCTTGGTGAGGACTGTGGTCGGTGCATCGGTTGGGTCTTGAGTTAGAGGGCGGAAGGGTAGCTGGGTCATTCGAGGTGTCGACTCTACTTGCACGGTTCCGTTCTCTGTGGATGTAGTGATGTGCTGTTGTGGTCGTTTCCGAGCGTGCATTAATTCGATGAACTCGACGACCCAGTCATTGAAAACTGGCTGCAGAGCTGCTGGGAGGAAAGTTGCGAAATGCCAGCACATAATAGTATCAAGTGTTTGGTTCTCCACCTCGACGACCTCGCGGCAACCTTTGCCGCCATAGTTGAACTCATCATACCATGCTAGGTAATCCCAGTACTCCTTGATCTGCAGGTCCAGGCTCTGGAACAAGGGCTTCGCATGCACAGTCTTCAGAATGTACTGGCTGTACGCGTATGCGTTGCCAACTTCCGCCTTAGTCGTCTGCAGGAGAAGCCGATTTGCACTTGCGAAGACCACATGAGAGCCCACACGCCGGAAGTCCGACATCAGCTGCTGCAACGCCTTCCGTGACATCATCTGCACGTAGTAGTGCAACGCGCGGTCGTAGAGGAACGAGCCCGGGCACTCTACCCAGCGAACCAGATGTTGAACCATGACGTCTGCCATGTAGCTACCCTTCTCTGCCTCTGCCCACCAAGCTTTGACCATCTCCCGAAGAACCAGAATGCCAGCAGATGCGAAAGCGTTGTCGGAGTAGATGACGTTCGATCCATCGCTTGGCTGGTCTTCTGTTGGTGCTGCTGGGTTGAAGGAGACGGAATCAGACCCCTCAGCTTCGTTGATGATTGACGACGAGAGTACGGTGCTGATGGCAAGGTTCTTGATCTCGAGGTCGATACACACCGAAGAGTAAGTTCCCGGGTTGTTGATCGAAGGCATCTCAACAGTCTCAAGAGGGCCGAGAATATCGTCCTTCTCATAGCCGGCGTGGTCTGGCTTGGGCCCTTCTGACCACCAGAGAACGACCTTTTCCTTCTGCAGGCGCCTGGCATAGGAGATGTCGATCAAGAAACGGGGATCGTCTCTTTCCAGGTTGCAGAGCGGAATGTCGCCGTATCGAGCCAATCCAATGAGGTGTGCGATCCAGGTTCCGAGATCAAGGTAATGATCAACCAGGCGTCTCGCGACGAAGGACTGCCAACCCAGGGGAGGGAGCTGCTTATCGGCCTCATCAGCCTGGAGCGGTAGCACTGGCATGTCCTTGAGGATCGGGATGTCATGGGCAAGCAACTTCTGATTCTCTGCGCGCACAACCAATACAATAGGCTTGGACTCATCGCTCCTCATTTTCTTGATCGCGTCTGCGACCTCGAGGTGCGCCTTCCGCTTCGTAGTAACCTGGACCGTCTTGAAGTGGATAGCAGCCTGGTACTCGAAAGTCTCTTGCCAGGGCTGGCCTTCGGATTCTTGAAGGCGGGCTGCGAAGTGTTCTTTGTAGATCTTGTCGAGATTCGGGAGACCTTGCACATCTCTGGATCGGTTAAGAACGACGACATGTGCCTGCTCCTTGTTGCTCGAGAAAAGAGCAAAGATCTGTCGGTCTCCAGCGATGATGTGATGCAAGTAGAGATAGCCCAGAGGATTCTGAGTGAGGTAGGGCTGCTGGTTGGGTACTCGCCGGAGGGCCGAGAGATCGAATCCTTGCTCGAGACCCTTTCCGAGAACACCGCGCTGTGTCTCATCAAAGGTGCAAATGCTACCAAGCTCGAGCATTGCGCGGACATTCAGCGGCACCTGAGTCTCGTACACGCCTTCCACGCTTGGATGGTTGAAGAGGAGATTGAGGTTCTTTGCTTCGGTGACGTAGGTTTGCTCAGGCAACGTCAGCTTGAAAAGGTGGACAGAAGGGTGACCGTTCGGAAGAGTGTGGTTGACAACTTTCTCCACGTTGCAACCTTCGATCGACACATCGGGTAGATCATCGCCGCGCAGATTTAGGTAGACCTGCCGGGGGACCACAGTCTTGATGACATGGACCTTCTTGTCAATCAGCACGAACATCTTGACCTCACCGGGCAAATCGCCCTCGCGCAATTGCAGTAGTTGCCACGTGTTCATGTAGAGCGACTCGGCCTGATTCCTGAACAAAGTCCCCAACCCATCAGAAGCATCTGCGCGCTTTTCGCCGAACAACTGGCGCCTTCGGATTCTTTGCTGCTTCTGGATCTTCCACTTCTGCTTCTGATATTTGAGCCAGCCTTGATAGTCCTCGGTGATGGAAGGCATCTTTGAAGGCAGGCTTGCATAGGGATCTGTAGGTGCTGCAGATTCCGGAGCTTTGCGCTTCTGCACCATCTTAGTCACCGTTCCCTTCTTGGGCTTGCCCACTTGCGACCCTCCGAAATCCTCCAGATCAGCCATCTTCTTATTGACCACATTGGCGTCGATGTCGGTCAAGGCTTTTTTCTCGAATATGTCTGTAATCTTCTTCTGTTTGAAGATGTCGTCCTTGATCCGGATTCTCTTCTCAAGCCAATCAGGATGCGCAACGCGGGGCACAGGGTTGCGGACCTTTTGAAGGGCGGCAGGTATGGTAATGAGCTTCTGAATGACTGACCCAAGACGCTCGAGGTAGTAGTTCCAGTCCGTAATGGTTCTTGGATCACAGTCGCCCGGATCGGACTTCAACCACTTGCGCAAGAAGTACTTCTTGACCGACTCCTCGGCGGAGAAGATGGCGACTGGAATGGCACGTTCCGTGACGGGAGCATGCCTCGGCTGAGAAGAAATAATGTACTTGCAGTTCAAGCCTTTGTCCTTGATCATTTGTTCTCCCAAGAACTCGGCCAATCGTCTGGCAGTGGTAATAGCGGTGGTTTTCGCTCCGCCGTATTCTTCTATGGTCTTGGTCATGCTTTTGTTCTCGCAAATGAGGTCGATGAGTTCCTCATCTGCAAGCGTGGTTCCCTGCGAGTAAAGGACATCTAGCCACTGATTGGCTACTTTGGCAACGGCGTCGTAGGTTTCTTGGAGCGTAGTTCCCTCGAGGAAGAACTTGAAGATCTGCGTTTGGAAGATCTTGATGAGCTTCAACTCTCCTCTTCTCTTCACCTCGAACCCCTTCAACTCAGCCAAACTACCATCGTGGTTGAACACAGCGTAACGCTTCTTCAAGTTCTTGTCCTCTTCCTTCGATGTGGGCAGGATCATGGCCCTGTATGGTCCATCAACTTCGAAGAAGATACTGTTGTCACTACGCGTCTCGTAACGGAAGGTGGCCGGGTCTTTCAGGTCCTGGTATTGATGGTTGGTGAATTTGTCGTGGACTCGGTGGTTCAACATGACACAAGGGTAAGAAATGGCAACCTTTTTGCCATTCTTCATCTTGAATGCGAAGTTCTCCGGGAAAGTTGCTGGCAGGATACACCAGATACCATCCGTGTCCAGCTCCAGCGGCCTCCCGATCCTCTCGACAAGCTGGCAAGCCATCTGAATGATGCTGGCGCCCGTGAAACAGGTGATGCCAGCCATCTCCAGAGAATACCAACGAGAACCTTTTCTCATGACGTAACCGTAGAAACTGTTCAGGATGACTTTGTGCGCAAGTTGCAACGAGTCAAACAGAATAATCATTTTCTTGGCTTCATCGATCTCGGCCGCACTGGCTCCAGACGATTTCAGTGCATCCGTCTTTCCCTTCCATACCTTTTGTTTGCCCTTGAAATCATAACGTCGATCACGGAAGGTACTGACGGTGTCGACGTAGAAAGGATTTTCGCGCTGGCAAATGATGGACTCCCGTTGCAATGTGGTGGACTCGTGGATCTTGTGGTAAATCTTCTTGCTGTAGTCCTGCAACCGTTTCTTGATCATGGCAGCTTGTTCGTCGAGCGAGAGTTCTTGGAATGATCTTGTCGTGCCTGGTCTCTTTCCTGGAAATCTCTCATTCTCTAGTGCATTCCGAATCATGTTGTATTCGTCCCTTTTCGCCGGCAAGTATTCTCCTCTCCACGCCCAAGGCAAACGTCGATCGCAAGTCTTGCCGGGCCTGTTGAAGTCGCATGCAGCGCAGTCTGCTTCCGTGACCATGGAATCTGGCTGCAGACGGTTGGTCGTCATGATATTGGGGTACATGGATGCGACATCCAAATGGTAAATCGAAGGCTTTTCGTGTCTGTTGGGGGTGTCCCTCAACATCCTGAGTCTTTCCGCGATCTGCTCCTTGACTTCATCGTAGTTGACGATGTCGTCCATGGACTTCTTTTCTTCGACGGTGATGCTGAACTTCAGTGCCGCATCCAACTCATCGATGAGTTGTTGGAATGCTGCTGAGTCGAGAGCAAAATTCACAGGTATGTCGCTTCGAAACACACCTGCCTCGATACTTTCGACGTGTCCACCAACATACGTCTCAGACTCGAGAAGATGACCATCCCAGAAAGCCTCTCTGGGCGCGGCGTGCTTGTTAGGGAGCACAATCTCTTTTTCGTAAGCTTGGACCATAAGCAACATCTCACACAGAGTACCCGTTCCTTTTCGTAATACGTCGTCGGGGCCGAGAGGAATGATCGTGCAGAGCGAAAAGATGAAAGGATGGACGTATTTCATGTACAGGTAGTAGGTTGCGACGGCGTCTGATACTGAGTATTCGGCGAGAATCTGGGGCTTTTCGGAAGCATAGGGAGTCATGAGTTCCGGGTCCAGCTCGTCTGGGTCATATCCAAGCTTGGCGACTGTAACTGCTTTCAAGCCACGGCTTCCTTGAGGCAGGTAGCTGTCACGGTTGACCCATGCGAAGGCATCCAGATGGCAGCAGTGATCTGATTGGTAGATATCTTCGCTGTTTTTCCGGAAGCCGATTTCCTGGTACATGTCGATCCCAAGGATACTCGCTCGGGCTTCAACGTAAGGCCAATCGAAGAAGTCACCGTTGTACGTGACCATGACCGTCGGCCTTGCGATCTTGATGTGCTCAAAAAACCTCTCGATCATAGCTTTCTCATCCGGCTCGTTGAAAATCATGAACGGTCCCTCGTACTCTGGTTTTGGGGTATATTCGAAATCCGCAATGTCCTCGGAGACGATCTCCCTGTTGGTTATGAGAAAACCCTGCCCGTCTATCATGTAGGAAATCATCATGATTGAGTCAATCGAAGAGTCGGGGAATTTCAGAGGGGCTTTGCAGGTTTCGATATCGTATGCCATGACCACAGGGTCGGCACGCGTCAATCGATCTTCTATGCAGCTCAGTGTCGTTGTGCCGTGCTTCGCCTCTACCCAGTACCATTTTCCGATGCGGATGTCTGATCGCATGTCAGCTACGTCCGTTGGTGATAAATCTCAAAAACATACCCAGATCAATGGCAACTCGAACGTGGTATGGCACATCGTACTCTCGGATATCAACAATGAAATCACTCGCGTCTACAAATCCATTAGGTCGTCTCTCGTAATCTTGGTCGTCATCAAAAATGTCGAAGCCCGCATTGGCGCTAGGAATCCAGTCAGCGCAATCCACAAAATTTCCCGGCGTACGCGCATACCTTGCGACCTCTGCATATGTATCCATCGCATTCATCTTCTTCTTGTTGGTGTCCGCAATCGGTAGTAGCGACTTCCGCACCGCCAGCAGATCCGGAACATTGACGAATGTAATCTTCAAGAAGGTCCTCCGGTAACCCAGAAGATGGTTCGGCATCTTGAGATCCTCCTTCTCGACCTTGGATACATTCTTCACTAGGCCCTCGAAAGCGCGCTTCAACCATTCCTCAACCTCTGCTTCCTTCCCTCTTTTTATTGCCACCAGAAAGTAGGGGTCGTATGCCACGGTCGCCTTGAAGTAGTCTTCGCCGTCGTCGCCGATGAAGTAGTAGTCCACTCCCGCGCGGCCTCCGGGGTGATTCTCGTCCTCGATCGTAGTACTGTGCATGTTGAACAGCCAGCCGGCCTTTCTCTTTCCAGACTCGTAGCGCGAAAAGCCAAAGGTCTCGTCGATGCTGTTGGCGAGGCGCGTGGCTTCGAGCTTCTCATTTTGGGAGGTTGCCTCGCTGCTACGAAGGGTCGACGCATCCACTGTTCTGGGGCCGCCTTTCCGTGGTCCGTATGAAGTGTTGCCATTCTTGCCTAACCGCCGGAACGGCTGTTTAGCGCGGCGGGGAGGCATCGTGAGAGAGCGAGGGAGCCGCTTTGAGCGGATGGGGCGATTCGGTGGTCGGACGGATTATGTGGGTATCATCTGGGTGCGGACATTGGAGGGTCGCCGGGAGGAAGAGTGTGGAGGGCGGGCGAGGGCGAGGGTTGCGACAAGTAGGTGTTGTTTGGAGGGCAAGCGGGCCGCTTCAGCGTGGAGAATCTCGGGCTGATGCACGACGCGAGCTCGAGGCGCGTCGACGCGTTTCGCGCGTTCGACCAATCGCCGCCAAGCAGACGCTAATCATCGGCGATGACCGCGCCAAATCCTCCGACGGACCAGGCCGCCTCATGCGATCATAGAATTCCCAGAGCTGTCCACCGCATCTCCAACACCACCATGGCCGACGACGTCAGACAAAGTTCCACCCCCGCACCAGACGCAGCAGCCCCCGGCGATTCCGACGCCCGGCATGCCGGCAAGAGGTACGAAAGCTTCGTGCCTGCTGCGCTGCCGCACGACAACCCCAATATTATGCCCGGTGGCACGCAACACACGGCTGGTGGAGAGAAGATCGGGGACGTGAGGCTGTCAGATGGTTTCAAGACCATTCAGCCGAAGGACTTCCTGGAAATTCACAAATATCCGTGCGTCAGAGAAGCTCTATTAACGAGCATTGGGACTGGCTTCGGCACTGGGGGTTTGATGGCCATTTGGGGCAGTAAGTCTTCCAACAGCGCGTACGCACGTCGCCCAAGAATTGTGCATGCTGATTGTTTTGCTCCCAGAGTCTGTTGTTAAATCCTGCAATTGGGCGACCGGCGTTTTCATCTTTACATCTATGGCGTCCTACGAATTCTGCAAGCAAAAGATCAAGCTGGAGAGGGAAGGCATGGCCAGAGCAGTCGAAATCATGGACAGGAAGCGGGAAGAAAAGAAGTCAAAGAGACAAGAGTTGATTGCAGCACGGCGGAAGGCGAAGGAAGAAGCCGACAGGCTGGAGGAAGAGCGGTTGAAAGCCTCGCAGAGATCCTGGTGGAAGTTCTGGTGATATCGGACGGCACACAGGATATCTTTCGCCGATGTGTATGAATAACTTTGACTGCGGATGATCACTCGGGAACGCTTTGCATCAGACGAGGGACCAGCATGCCCCCCCAGGGAGTTGAAGCAACCACGCGGCCCTGAGAGCATTCGAAAATTACACGATAGGCCGATTCGGAGCTGCTTCAACTGCGCACGAATGGCTGCCCTGCAATTGCAAGACCGTGACGAGCTGACCACGTATCGTCGGTGCTGCACAATGGCACCGACTGGTGGCCGATGGCGCCGACCGGTCAATTCAAGAAGCATCCTCCCTCCCGCATCCGGATGAGACGAAGGAGCGCAGTCTCAGTGCGGAGCGACGATGCCGCGGGCCGCGTGCTGTGAGACCCGCAACTTCCATGCGGCGAGGCCGGCGTGGCCGGTGGTTGGAGGCATGAGGATCGCGGCTCTCACGCATTGCGTCGCATTCAGGCAATGCCGTGTCGGCGGCTTTAGGCTTCCTCAGCCCTACGGAGAGCCGGAGATCGACGTGCAGAGTGAGGCGCACGTCACACACGGCAGCGACAGGGTCCAGGCTCGAAAGGGCCAGGCGTGGCTCCGGTCAGCCATCCGCGAGTCGCAGCGCCGAACACACACAGACGTGCTACCTCCAGCGCCGCCCCCTCCCATTCCGCCTGCCTCTTCCAAATCCAAATCCCTCCCACCGCAGCTTCGCCCAAATGCGCGACCCGGACCCGCCTCCTCGATTACAGACTGCCTTCGTGGCCCAGCCGCCGCCGCCGCCGCAGATGACCGTCTCGCCGAAGCGCAAGCGCGGCCCTTCCGACCCCGCTGTCCCGACGCAACCCTTCGCGCCCCGCCTCAACACCTCCGCCTTCCCCGGCTCAGGCTCTGGCAGCCCCGGCCCCATCGATGTGCACTCTGCCAACGCCGAACCCCACAGCGCGCCCGGCGCCCTCCTCGCAGCCGCCGTCGAAAGCGGATCCGAGAGTCCGCGCTCGAGGGTTGCCAGCCAGTTCGAGCGCATGCAGATCAACAAGGGTGCCAGCCTGCCAGTCATAGACTTCGGGAGCGGCGACGCGGGTGCTGTCGCGACAAAGAAAGCAAGACACAATGACGAGTTATTCGAACACTACCAGCATGCGCCGCGCAACGGAGGAAGCCATCTTTCACAAATGCAAGAGCTGCAGCCGCAAAGCCCGCCGCCCCAGCCGGTGCTGGAGATAGCGGAGACGCCACTGAACATCGCCCTCCCGGCGGACGGGGTGCAACAGCTACCCCCCACCCCATCCTCCTCGCCCTCCGTAAAACTATTCCTCTCGTCGCGGCGCCCAAACCCCAAGCTGCATCGCCGCTCGCCTTCGCCTTCGGTCCGGTCCTTTGCTACCTCCCCGTCCTCGTCAACAAACCCTGGTCCGGCTTTGCCTGATCAGGCAGCCCTGACATGGCAAGACTCGGAAATTACCGGCCACAACATCGACCGCGACCACGATGACGACGGCCACGGCATCAACGGCATCGGGTTCCGTCCCTCCCATGCTGTTGCCCAGCAACGCGCCCTCAAGCGCCGCCAGCAGATCCTGGAGTGGCGCGCCAGAGAGGCTCGGGAAGCTCGGCAGAAGCGGGGCGAGAGGCGAAGATTAGGTGCCCTCGCCCAAGAACGAAAAGTTGGAGAGACACAGAAACGTGTGGTCAGATTTGCATAAAATATTATCGGAAAGCGAGGGGTTAGGGGGATTTGGATTTTTCGGGTTTTTATATTTTTCTCTCATCACTCGGGGGTTTCAGACGGGCTACGGCGTTTCTTATCAGGCATCCACTGATCTTTGGATGGTGAGATACCACGGTCGGACAGGCGTTATTGTGCTTATGGGTTTTCTCTCACTTTTCAAGTCTATTTGGCTGCCGGGCGCATCGCTACAGGTACGGCGAACACGAGCGGGAAAAACGACGATGCTCTCTGGTGGCTGCATTCTCATCTCTTCGACGCGTAGTCACGATTGGTTACTACTTATGCGTCATAGTAACGCAACGGCACTGTGGTATGACGTTGTTATGCAGGAATGTGACACGAATAAAACAACTCATTTTCTCATCCAGTTTCTTCAGGTTGTACAACACGCAGCTACGTATAAATCATGAAAAGTGAACGATCTCCACTGCATCACCCGATGCAACCCCTCCTCGCCCTCCACTCACACATCCACCGTCTCCCCCTTCCCCTCCCCAGCCCCCTTGCCCTTCGGCACAATCTTCAGCGAGAAGTCCACGTGCTTGACCCCCTGGTGAATGCTGCTCGTGCTCACCACATCCACATCCTCACACACATACGCCTCCACATTCTCCTCCGTCAAGCCCCCACTCACCTCCACCAGCGCCTTCGTCCCCCACTTCTCCTTCAACCGCCGCGCACACACCTTAACCCCATCCCCAGTAAAATTATCCAGCATCACGACATCGGCCCCAGCCCCGATCGCCTCGTCCGCCTCCTCGAACGACTGGCACTCGACCTCGACCTTGACGCTAAACCCGCCGGCGGCCTTGGCGGCGCGCACAGCTCTGGTGATGGAACCCTGGCACGCCCAGATGTGGTTGTCCTTGAGCATCGTCATCGTCGACAGATCGTGCCGGTGCGCGTCGCACCCGCCCACCAGCATGCCGTACTTCTCGACCAGCCGGAAGCCCGGCGTCGTCTTGCGCGTGCCGGCGAGCGTGTTGCGGTAGCCCGCGGCGCGGAGGAGCGAGAGGAGGGACGCGGATCTGGTGGTGTTGTGAGCGGGTTGCAGGGGCCCGCTGGACCGGAGGGGTGTGGCATCATGATGGGTCTCGGGATGGCGTGGAGAGAATTGTGTGGTAGGAGATTGGATGGGGGTGGTGTTGTTCGCTTACTTGGTGGCGATGCCAGAGCATCTTGCGAGCGTGTTGAGGGCGACTCTCTCGCCGAGGAGCACTTTCCTGACAGGTCCTCTTACGGTGGCGCAGTGCTTTACTGGGTCGAAGGTCTCGCCTTCTTGGATATGCCACTCAACCCTGATACGCCCAATAGTTAAAAATTCGCTGCCGTCTACGGTGTATGAAAGAGACAACTCAGGGAGGTAAGGCGTGACGAGGAAGACTCACGTGCAATCCAGCTGCTTGAACACCTCGTCAAAGAATGGGACGCCGGCCAGAACACCCTATCAAGAAACATCAGTGCCCAATACCTCAAGTGTAGACGACACGTTTCTTGGAAACATTTCCTTGCTCTTCTGGTAGGTGCTCCCAATGCCGTCCCTTCATCGACTTCATCCAAGCAAGGGAGTAGGATAAGACGGGTGGAATACTAACCGCGCTCTTGCCCAACAGTCTAGCCTCTGCCATGTCCTCACCAACTACAAAGCCGCCATAGTCGAGACTTGGCGTGTCCTCCTCCAGCCACTGTGACACTAGACGCTTGTAGGTCTGAGGCAACAAATGCGCCACTTTGCCGTGACCGGGCGCTCCTTCGGTGACAGACATGGCGGGGTTCCGTCGAAGGATATGTGAGGGATAGGCCCGGAGAAGTGAAAATGCAGTGGCGGCGACGATCTTATGAAAAAGTGACAGTGACGCAAGGAGAAAGCGGGAAAGAGTCAGCGCGTCGTGGTGGGGTTTTGATTTTGGAAAGTCCGGGGAATTTCGTGCCAAGACCCCACCCGTCGGATGCGGGCCGGCTCCGGAGCCTCCCTGCTGCTTCCGGTTTCTTCCTACGCGTCGATGGCACTTAGAATGTGCTCCACGCGTACGTGCTCGGTTCACACGTGCCCAAGATGGGTGTTACTGACGGACCTCCGCATTTGCAGTTTACCGTCTCCGCCGGACAGGACTTCCACAGATCCATGCCAGGAGTCTCCAAGTCGTTGCCGCTCAACAACTGAGGAAGGTTCACCGGTAACGTCAGAAATATCGCATGTACATAGAGCGGAGCATATATCATTTAAGCGGTGAGAGTAATATGGCCGAATATCGACGGTCATAGCTTAGACCCGAACTAGTGAAATATCATCGAAATAAATGCTCTTTCCCACGAAGCGGCTACTCAAGAATGGGTTACAACCGAAAGCTACGCTAAAGAGGTTAGAGTCATCAGAGGCAGTAAATCTCCAAGAGAGCTTTTGCCAGGTAGACGAGCTTGTGAACCCATTGTACGAGCCGCCTTCCTGGTTTTCTGGAAGGCCCACGTTGACGGTGCACGTGCCCGTTTCCAAGGCCTGTTCAATTTCAGGGTCCGCAAGGACCCACACACTGAAGTCGTACATGCTTCCTGCCTTGATAGTTTGGGTGGTTGCGGTTTGGATGCTGCTTCCGGCGAATGACCCGTATACGGTAACAATCAGTGCGTTGCTTCCAGCGTGGACTATGTCTTGCTGTACGGTGCCAGTGTCCCGGAAATACGACGTCCAGGGCGAGATTGAGTTGCTGGATGCCTCAAAGCCACCATTAGGAAGCACATCTGCAGTCCCTATGACGGTTGCAGTCGCTACTGTAGATACAGTCTGCGTGGTAGTCGTAGAAAGAGTGGTCGTCGTTAGGGGGGTTGGTGCAGTCGCAACAATGGATGTAATTGTAGTTGCGCCTGTAGCAACCTGAGAGCAGGCAGCGGAAATCCTAGCGGCAGCCCCTAAGCTCGCCAGCAATGAGGGTGTTGCAGCTCGAGCACCAACCTGGCCCAGGGGTGCTGCATTTCTGACTTTCACTGGTGCCACAGTCGTCGTCACTGTACCAGTGAAGATTGTTGTGGAGCTTGTGAGGACCGTGGTTACATAGCTGGTGGAAACAGCTGGTGTTGTAGTAGCCGACACGATGCTGGTGGAGGGGATGTAGTTGATGTAGGATGAGCAGAAAGTCTGAGCAGCCGCGTCGTTCTGCAGAGAGCTCACAACATTCTGGCAGACGGGCTGCCGCTCAGGCTTTGCATAGAAGAAGCTTGAGCTCCAGGTGTACTTTGCGCCGATGCTGTCATCGTATGCGGCCGTATTGACGGCATACTGCTTGTCCCAACCAGACGTGTAGAAGGTGCACATCTGGCCGAGATCTTTGGTTGTCCCGTTCTTGTATGTGACTTTCATGAGATAGGATCCGAAGGCTGCGCAGAGCGGTGGAATTCCGGAGCTCGGCGGATGGGCTGTGTTGTAGTCGTTTTGTGCGTTGCAGGCCGCCTGGCAGTTGTGAACGTCGTATCCTCCATTCTGTAGAAGCTTGTAGCCCATATACGTCCATGTGTTGGCGCAATCACGTAGCGGAGCATTCATGACAGCGTTGCCTAGATTCGCTGGTCCTGTCCAGCCGTCGAGAGGCCCACCGATTTTGGTGCTCGTGTATGCGTTCGAGCCAGCAATTCCGACCTGGAATTGATCGCGCCATTGTCCCTCATTGTTAGCTGTCGATTCATCAAGCGCACTACCCCAGAAGGAGCACTTGATGTTAACAATGGGTTTAGGGTTACTGCAGCCACTTCCAGGCTCAACGGAAGGATCGCGTTCGAAGTAGATGTTGAATGCCACGCAGCCGGCCATTGCCGTACACCTGTTGGCACAGCCTAAGGTGTCGTAACTTTTGACCATGGTGTAGCCCATGTACATGTCTATACGACAGTTAGTTTAGAGGGGATTAAATAGAGTATTGAATTACAAACATGCGCTGTTGGCGGCGGCTTTGTTCTTGAAAGCGCTGAAGTACCCCGTGGGTTCAGGGGCGTTGAGGGCGGCGCTTGCGATGAAAGAATTGGACTTGAAGTCGCTGTATGAAATGTCCGTTGCAAAGCTAAGGGGACTAGCAAGGGATACACTTGGTTGGATATCGCATGCCTTTCGCTTGTGAAGGCTATTGCTGTCGATATCACGCTTTCCAGGTGTGTTGGTAGCCGTGGGTGACTGGCTCGAGTCATTCTCTCCCGCAGCGTTGATGGCTACCATGCTAACGGCAGGGAAAACACTTAAAGGGGTTTCCATAACCGCTGCTGACGCAGCCGCAACTACACTTGCAGTAGTGTACGGAACATCTTGCGAAAGTAAGCCAGTGGCGGTGGAATATGTAGGCGGCTCAACGTCTTTCAGGAAATCGACAGGAATCGCGTCTGGTGTTGGATTGACGTCGGCAGGGATGGCGTCATTGGAGGCAGTTGTAGAGGCCGATTGCGATGCAGCCAGTACCACGAGAGCTGGGAGGATGATGAGAGAGCGCATAATGACCCTTTCACAATGATAGTCAACTGCTGATGATGGCCATGTTAGCGGGGAAACGCGGCATACTTATAGCCAGAGAGGGAGAGAGAGAGAGACAGCGAGAGAGCGAGAGAGCGAGAGCAGTAGGATTGGACTCAGCCACCCGTGTTACGGCATGCTCACCGACGCAGTTTTAGTTAGTCTTCCCGCACAACATTCCACCGGACCTCATACTCACGACATGGTCTTGTGGCAATAACCAACACCCGGTCAATACTTACTTAGTATATGACAAACGCAGCGAACTCTCGGGAGCGTCATACACGTGATATTAATGGTTTAAATTTAGTACGGTTGGAATTGACTAATGATGTCTCTTTCCTAAAGAGTTAACTGCTCGCGGCAACATTCATGCCTGGCCCCTCGTAGACTGTGCCGTGGGCTGTCCGTATCCCGATTACCCCACAGCAACTACTAGTACTATGTCCACCAAATTAACGAGGCTGAATATTTTGGGTGTTTGGCTGCTATGAGGCTGGCACCTAAAGTGTCGAGATGAGTCTGAAGCTGTTATAATGGTAAGCTACTCGTGATTTAAGTTAGCTACTAACCCATCTCCACTAGTTTAGCGACATCTGGCGTAGCTGAGTGATTGCCGGCGGCTTAAACATAGAATATCCCTCAGACGCTACATGAGGCTAAGTATGATCGCGCGTGAGGCTGAATAGAATACCAAGTTATCAGCCATGAAGACACAGTGATCACATGCATGACACTCGGATATAATCACGTGCGGAAGTTCTTCTGGAGATAGCTAGGACATGAACTTGAAAATGTCTGTTTCACGAGGGACCGCCATCTCTTCAGCAGTAATAAAAGTGGAGTGGGCGGTAAAATGATGCAGCTTTGGCGACAAAGCGTTGTCTGATTGCCGGTAAAATGACCGTAGTGAGCAATTATTCGCGTCAAGGAGTCTTCTTACCAAACGCGTCGCTTCGGCTTTCATCCTACGCGCTAGTGGCAGAGCTGCACCTCATACATCGACACGTCTCCTTCCCACTCCGGCTCCCATCGGCTATTGTTGAACTGTCAAGTGGTGGCAGAATGAAGTACGATTCTTGGCATGAGTTGGTGAGGGGGGCAGGAGAGGTGCCCGACTTATACCCAACCATGACGCTATACCTAATGTAGTATCTAGGTACACGTGAATTCCAACAGCTATGCACCAACACGCTGCACCGCGTCCGCATCAATGAATACAATCTTCATCTCACCGACACATGTTTCTGGCTTTTTGTAGCCCCAGCGAGCTGAGCCACTGGATACGGCCGAACCCCACCCCGACGAGGCATTCATCTCAGTGCGAAGCTTTAGGCAGTCGATTGAACGACGACACGGCAACGCCTCGCACATAGCCGAGATGCCGCACAAAAGACACGGGCCAGGCCGGGACGTATTCGCGTCTCTGCCGGTTCAGCTTCTTGACCTCGTTTTCTCCTATGTTCAAATACAAGATATGTTGTCCGTGGTTTGCGTTTGCAAGCTTTTCGGTGCAGTCGCAGAGCCACTTCTCTATCCTTCCGTAACCATCCGAGGCGAAAAGCAGCTCTTTTCCTTTCATCGAGCTATTTCCCGCGACTCTGAGAAAGCAAAGCTGGTGCGGAGTTTCGAAAGGAGGAAAGGTGAAGTCTTTGAAAATGATGATTGGTATGGCTCACCACCGGCAGAAGATTTAGGATTATCCCTCCTCCCCTTGCTTCCGCGGCTCGAAAATCTCTCTGTTAGTGCCGATGAAAATTGGTTGGATCTAGGAGAATAGTATAGTGTTTTCAGCGACGCAGCCAAAGAGAACATTCTACAATCTCTCACAACATGTAAGCTTGCCATTCACGTGTCAATTCGAGTAGGTTGATGTTAAGTTCTACCGAAGGTACTATCATTTCACTCCCTCCTAGATTATTAGGCCTTGACTTGGCCTATTTCTAAGCCCTGTTAATGCACCCAACGCTCAATACCTTGAGTATCCACGATATTAGTGGAATGGGAACCCACATGACATCGATTTAAATGAAAGTACCCGCAGCGCTCCGAAACCTTGAATTCCTAGATTCTCAGATCGTGCCAGACTCTCTGCTAGAGGTTTTGTCTGCAACTCAATGCCTTGAAGAGCTTGTCATCGCCTCGCAGCAATGGGAAGAGGTCTGGGACACTGATTGGACTTATGCCGATTATTCAACGGCCCTGAGCCGAGTTGCCACCACCCTCAAGCGCCTGACCATGACCAGAAGTTTCACACCACCGTCGGTAACACCCCTTTGTTTGAACAAAATGGTGACGCTTGAATACGCAGCAACTGATATGGACACATGGTTCGGACGTTATTTTCATGATCAGTGTGCAGTGGGTGCGAATTGGCTTGGAAGAATTTTGCCTCGAAACATCAGGGTTATGAGAATAGGTGATTGGCAGGGAGGACGTGCTGCTGCTCACCACCAGAAGAGGTACTACGTTGATCAGCCGCTGGAATGTCTTCTCGAGAACTTCTTTGGATCCGTGCGAACCTTCGCCCCAGAGCTGAAGGAGATCCACCTTGATGCAAGACAATACCGTGGAGAGTTAATGCCATTGCCATCGAAAGCGATTCACGAAGACGTGCGAGGGAAACACCATTTCCGTACTTCTCACCGAGTGGGACTGCTGCTCGAAACGTTTCATGCCAGTAAAACACACCTGAAGCGCCTTTTGAGAGTTTCATGGCCGGATCTTCGTCGCCCACGTCATCATCACGCTCCATATGGAACTTCCGCTGCAGCAATACCCTCACTAGGTACATCGCACATTCATGATGAATCAAACTTTTCTCGCTCGCATCGCCCCTAGGTTGACTCGGCGCCGCGCTCCAGGACCCTTCAGCTTCCATATCAAGGTAAGTGAGTACTGCTATAAAGTCACGGCATACATACAGCTAATAATCAAGCTCGTATCTCGCTTCTCACTTGTCCGACCTTGATTTGTGGGTGCAGAAATGCTGGAGGGACCTCAGTGGGCTCACAACGTGTAAACGGGGCTGCAGGGGAGCCAATAGGCGATGTTCGTCTCCGCGCCAAGCGTCTAACAGGTACTTCGAAACATATATACAAGGATATTAGCGCCAGAGAGGGACGTGGTGGGGTCGGGTCAAGTCTAAACAAGCAGGTAAAAAAGTACTAACCAAGAGATGGTGCCAAGATGGGAACAAGAGAAGGCTTGTGCTTTTGCGTCAGATGGAAAGGGAAGGTGTTGGCCCGGTACGAGCGGCAAGCGGCATTTCTCGGCGGAGTCCAAGACACGGCACATCGTCCAGATGGTAGCATGCGGCATCTTACTGGATGGCGTAATTTAGCCCTGATAACGCCACAAAGGGGAGCGTAGTCCCTCCAGCGGAGCAGAGCGGCAGTCGCGCCAAGCTCCGGGCTTATCATCCTCCGCCAACCCTCCGCCAACCCACCGCCAGCGCTTCTTGGCGTCTTAAGCACCGCCCGCCAAGTTCTCCGCTCCTCCAAGACTTTCGGAGCATTAACTTGTTCTCTTTCGCTTCTCCGTCTTTATCCCTCGCTCCTGCCTGACATGGCAACAAACACGTCTATCATCGCATCTCCGCTTTCTCCCAGCCTTCATCACCAACATCGTGACCAATTCCGGTCCTCACTAGGCGGATCAAAGTCTGGGTTGACATGTCGTGTTTACTGACCCCAGAGGACAGAGTCCGCCAGTGGAAATACCCACGTGATAAGAGCTCCGTCCTAAGGGGCGCCTTGTGGGATGCCCAACACAGAGCACACCGCTTCGCAAAGATCGTTCTCCGTGGTGCGTTATGCTAAAAAGTTGCAGCAGCAGTCGATCATTTCAGGATCAACAGTCTCGACCCAAGCACGGGAAGCCGGGTCGCTTACAATTGATACAATGCCAGCGTGTGCACCGGACGTTGCTGATTGTCGTGCTTCTCCGGATGGGCGCCCAGAATTCATACATCGTATGGCCTCTTGGCTGGTACACCCGCCTTGTCATTGAATGCTTGGGCCTTCGGAGACCGCCACAGTCCTCACGTAACAGTAGGCTACTCCAAGATTCTTTATCGCACAAAACCACTACACATTTCTTCCTTCTCTTTTGCGCCTGGTTCCTTTCTTGGCTACCCCGGTATCATGACCAGATGTATACAGGCCGCTGCGAGATGGCGAGCTATAAAGTGAGCTCCATTTCTCGCAGGACATCCAACCCCATCAGCAGAGCAATCCTCAAGTCCTTCTCATCACAAGCCCAACAATTATTCAAGATGAAGTTCATAGGCAGCCTTTCCCTCTTGGCATCTTTGGTCGCCGCCGTCTCGGTTGACATCAACAAGCGCGACACCCCTCTGGATGTCAAGCTTGAGGTCGTTGGCAACTCTGCTGTCAAGGCTTCGATCACCAACACTGGCTCCTCTGCCTTGAAGCTGTTCAAGACCGGGACCATCTTGGACCAGTTCCCCGTCGAGAAGGTTGAGGTTCACACTGCCGGTTCGTTCCAATTCTGATGTCTCCTTCGTCTCCTATCTCATGAATACTAACGTTCCACAGAGAGCCGTGTCGCTTTCGATGGTGTTCGCTTCCGCGTCAGCACCCAAGGGCTGGAGGAGGAGGCTTTCCAGAGCATCGCCGCCGGCGAGACCATCGAGGTCGAGTTCGACCCCGCCGAGACCCACGACCTGAGCACCGGCGGCGCCTTCGAGCTGCTCGCCCAGGGCGCCTTCTCCGTCGCCGAGGAGGGCTCCACTGAGATCTCCTCTGCCGTGCCCTTCGTCAGCAACACCATCTCCACCGAGGTCGACGGCGCCGCGGCCAAGGTCGTGCACACCTCCTTCCACGAGAAGATGAAGCGCACCGTCGTCCAGAGCGACTGCACCGGCACGCGCGGCACCGCGACCCGCAACGCCATCGCCAACTGCCGCACGCTCGCCACGCGCGCGCAGTCGGCCGCCGCCTCCGGCTCGGCCTCCAAGTTCCAGGAGTACTACAAGACGACGGCGGCGTCGACACGCAGCCAGGTCGCCACCATCTTCGGCCGCATCGCGTCCGAGTGCGGCAGCACGACGTCGGGCGTGTCGCGCCAGTACTGCAGCGACGTGCTCGGCGCCTGCAGCGGTGGCGTGCTCGCCTACACCCAGCCCAGCTCGAGCCTGATGGTCAACTGCCCGCTCTTCTTCTCCGCCCTGTCGCCCACCAGCTCCGTCTGCCACGACCAGGACCAGCAGACCACCATCCTGCACGAGATGACCCACCTGAGCCAGATCGCCGGCACCGACGATTTCGGTGGCTACGGCTACGACTTCGTCCGCTCGCTGTCTGCTGCTCAGAACCTGAGGCACGCTGACACCTACACCCTGTACGCGCAGGCTCTGGCTGTTGGCTGCTAAATGTGGCGTAAACACGCAAAATTATGATTCAATGTTGGTGCAAAGTTTTTCAAGGAATTTGCTGTGGAGGACTTGATGAGACTATGGGGCATGTCGCCGGCAAATTGTGGATTAAATAGCCCAGACAAGTACATACATGCATTTCGGTCTATTTCCAACTCGTGCTCCTCGTGGCTACTGCTCGCTCGTGATTGTCAAGTGAGGATGACTTGATGTGCGCCAGGCTTATTTTAACGCATGGTACCCGGAAAGATCGACCTTCGCGACGGTGCTCGCTTTGCGCCCCTGCGGTGTCGAGAGCGATTGTACCTTGCATAAGCCAAGCATGACGCCATGCTTGAGATCACGGCGGTGAGAACGCCACATTTGGCTCCAAGGTCTCGGCAGGGCATTAATCTATATTTTGATTCTATTCGGCTTCGACTCGGTCATCAATTATGGAGATTCTAGTAACTATCGGAAAAATTGATTGTTCTGCTATTGTCACGAAGAAAGACACTCCCGGGACCTCCACACGACGCAGTCACCCGGCGAGACCCAACATCACCCCAGATTGGCGATTGATAGACGAGCTATCGGAGCATCTCGGCTATCCAGAGGAAATATCAATTAGAGAAATTTTTTCCTCGGGGAAGGATGCTAGAGAATCACTCCCCAGGCTTAAGAATGGCCAATAGCACTCTTTTCTCTCAACCAGTTCCCTCAAACTAAGCTTACTTCTCGTACACCTGCAAGCTGTCCACATCATACACGCCATTGAACTTGAAGAACCCCAGCACCTGCGGCGCCGTCGCGCACCCACCCTCCCCCGGAATCGGCATCGAAGCCTTAAACTCCAGCAGCGGAATCCTCACCCCGCTGCACCCAACACACGCCGCGCTGACCTCATACGTCGCATTCAGCCGCAAGCTCCGCCCAACAACCTGGAACATATCCAACCCGACCTCCGGCCGCACCGTCACCAGCGCCGACGCGTTCGCGTGTCCGTCCACGCGCACGACCTTGTTGACGACAGGCGTGCGGCCTTCCAGACCCTGCGCGCCGAGATTCCTGGTCGCGTCCGCGCCGGGCGGCACGGCGCCGGAGACGTAGATGAGCGCCTGGCCCTCCTGGCCGACGCGCAGGGTGCGGACGACCGGGAAGGACGGCGCGGTCAGGTCGACGACGTCGATGGTGTCGCTGTGCTCGTTGACGACGTACAGCCGCGTGTTGTCCGCGCTGGGCCACAGCCCGTGCGGCGAGGCGCCCGAGCTGGCGATCGTGCTGACGTAGGCGGGGAGCTGCTCGGCGGACGGCTGGCGGTACACTTTCGTCGCGTCTTCGCCGGCGACGGTGACGAAGGCGTGAGTGGTGGAGTTGATGACGGCGAAGTTGGGGTGGTTGGTTTCTGGGCCGGTGGGGAGGATGGAAATGACGCGGCGCGTGGTGGTGGAGATGATGGAGATGACGCCGAGCATCTTGTGTGCGACCCAGAGGCGCTGGCCGTCGGCGGAGAGCATCATGTCGGATGAGAATGGGTGGGCGAGGCCGGTGATGTTGGCCATGGTGGTGCGGGAAGAGACGTCGATTACGTGGATGTAAGGGGAGCGGATGTGGTTGACGTACGCTGTGGCTCCGTCTGGGCTGAAGAGAACTGGGACTTGCACTCAGAAACTCTGGTGAAGCAAATGGATCTCAGGAGTTTACCTTTACTCGGCCCTCCGTAGGAGGGGATGGTCTCTGTCACGCCCCCTTCAAGACCATCAACGATACTCACATGATCTACTCCCCTTGTCCCGACCCAGATCGTCCGGTTGTCGGCTGCGAAGAATGCTTCATGAGGTTGCCTGTCGGTGAAGGTTTGGCTCACTATACTGTTGTCCTGCGTTCGAACAACCGTCACGGTGTTGCTGGTTACGCTCGTAGAGACGATGTATTTTCCATCTCGGGAGAATCCCAGGCCATGAGAATTGACGGAACGGATGTATTGCGGGCCAATGACGTCGGACAAACGGCTGGACCCCAGCGAAATTGTCCCAAGTGCCGTGTTTGTTCCTGGATCAATGACGGTGATAGTGTTGGAGGACTGGTCTCCGGTGTAGATGCGGTCTTGAGATGAGATCGGGGCTCCAGCACCGGCATTGGCTGGTGCTTGAGCTTGGCTGAAAGCTGTGCCGGCGAATGACAGCACCAATAGGAGGAAAGTAGTTGCGAGTCTCATGATATGCTGTACTGCGTCTAGGAGAAATGACCAAGCACATCGATAGCACTTTAAACACAGGAAATGAGCCCAGCTGAAACGCTAGATACCGCGGGGGAAATGACGTATGCAAGTCGCTTTTTCAATAAGCTTACGGAGGAGACTTTCCTGGCGTTGCATATTCTTTCTCTTTTGGGTTAGTGTTGAACGCTTCCATAAAACAAGCCGCTTACCATACACGTAGGGTAAGCGTGGTGGCTCAGTAAGCTTTCTTTTTCAAGGGAGGCAATTCTTCAAAAAATAAAGAAACCGTGCAGACAGACGAGCACATACTCCAGCGGACGAGGTGCATGCTATAAGACACCTTCATTGGCGGTTGAGGTACTCTTTCATAGGAGAAGAACTCGATTTCGAAAGAAAAAGTGTCTCGACACATCATTAGTAAAGCTGATTGCGTTGTTGTCGGTCATTTCCATTTGCGATCCACTTTGATTCTATCAATCAATCTATTCAACAAAACAGGAAATGAAATATGAGACTATGAGCATCAAACGATCGTGACATCCTCCTGATCCCAATTAATGAAACTGCCCACCCATTCTCTAAGCTCCTCCTCGGGTCCTAAAATGTCTACGAGCCCGATTCGTTTGAAGCAGCCAGCCTCGATCTCTGACTCCATCAATATCAGGCCACTGAATAGGATGTCGCTGGTACTTTGATCTTGCCGGTACGCCAGCCAAACACAGTGGCAATTCATTCCATCCTCTTTAGCTTCAGCAAGGTCATCCACATAGTCGAAGTGAATTCTTGCATCGATCGCCTTGGGAACATCAGAAAATCCTTCCGTCACGTCCTCGTCCCCTTTCAATTTTCCCAATTTTTCTTCATCCAACTTCCTCCCAAATGAAGACTTTTCTGTATCTCCAGCATCTTCCCTCAGGGACTCGTTTCCAATCTGCTCTGTCGTGATGTCATCGTCGACTTCGGTGTGTGTGATCCGAAAGCGAGGAGGGCTGGTTCCGTCAATGACGATCTTTGAGCAGCTGAATGGTTGAATGTCCACGTCTCTCATCAGTTTCGCCACGACCCCAACCATTCTAATACAACGCACAGTGACCAAACCGTGCAATACCTCGATCTCCGGAAACTCATCATCCGTAAGAGTGCTTTCCATGCTGGTGGCATGGGCTATTTGCTTTCCACAGTAGCCATAGTGGATGGGACCATTAACGGATGCCCAGGACCAACTTGGAGCAACGTAGCCGTCTGGTATTTGCAACGGTGAGAGCGTTCTCCAGAGGAGTCCAGGTATTGCGTCATTCTTCCACAAGCCTGCATGATACTCGCTAGCCAAACTACTGGTAAATGTCTTTGCGAAATGACTCCAAATTCCTAGTCGATCACGGTATGCCTCTGGGACGATATGCGTTCTCGAATAGTCGCACACCTTTGTGTACCAAGACTCGTAGGAAGGAAGTGAGCCGGGCGCTGGACTTGGCGCCTGACATTCGCACCGGTGGATCGTTTTGCATTGCCATACTAACTCCGATGGCTCGAATAGGAGTATGCGCCGGCCGAGTAGCTTATCTATAAAGGTGGTAGCTTGGAGCTGCGATGGAGCGGGATAACTTTGGTAATTTGCGTATTCATGTGTCTGGGGATCAGTTCGCTGTCGAAGAAGGCTGTTCTCCATATTCGCGTCTCGCGTTCCCATCACAAAGTAGGCACTTGCGACTACGTTGTGTAAATTTAGAAAAGTTGAAATGTGTTCATCGTCAGGCAATCGAAAGATGCAAAGAGGGTCGATCAGAATGTGGCGGATGCCCAGTCTGAATGTCAAGCATATGGCGTCTTTTTCACCCTGATTTAGGTATTCGAATGGTATGTTGACTTTCAAATCCTCGATGTTTGAGTTTTTTCGCTCTTCAGAAGTTTCGTTCCAATCAAAGCTGACGAAAGTGTACCGAGGGGCCTTCACGGAATCCATTTCGACGAGCCGTAGTTGCTCAGGACTTTCTCCAATTTCAATCAGGCTGATCGTGTAGGACTCCGCCGACCTTGCTTTGCGGCAACGGTCATGGGAGTGATCGCAAATCTTGATCCATCCTTTCACTTTTCTGATCAGCTCATCCATCTGTGAGGAAGGATCGCGAATGATGTCGTTGACTGTATAGATCTTGTCCGGACTGTCGTAAAGTTCCTCTTCATCAGACACGCTATTTTCTTCGACAGTGGAATGACCCAGAGCATTCGCGGTATCCACGGACTTTGTATCGTCATCCATGTGTCTTGATGGAAGGATTGCAAATAGTGCAAGGCGCTCCAGGTGCTGTGCGAGATGTCTTTTCAACTGAGTTCCACTAACAGAGCTGAGGGTCGTTGGTAGCGGAGCCATTTCGTGTGTCTGCTCTTGTGAACTGCTTTCCTCTGAGTGGTCGCCCAAATCCTCGTAATACTCTGGAAGAGACTTGACCCAGTCGAGTGTTTTCTCGAATTCTTTGCGGTTCATCCCTGTGTTAAAGTCATCGACGTCGCGATCGTCGGCCTGCCGCAAGTATTGCCCATGGCTTGTTGAGAGTTGCAGTATCATGTCTGGCGCATTCTCTGAACGTCGAGGACGCATGCCACCATTTGCGCCAGCATCTATTCCTGGGCAAAGTGGACATGTGACATTGGAGGGATGCGACATGCGTTCACACGTTTGGCTGAGTAGCGAAAGCTGAGCCTCCGTTGCTTCTGCAGGGTGGTGTTGTCGTATGTGCGTTTCGAACTCTTCTCGAGACGTTTGTGTTGGATGAGCTGCAATATTACAATGCCATTCTCTGCGGTGAAGTTGTATTTCGTGCTGGAACCATTCATTTCTTGTACCGAATAACTTATTCGGCTGTTGGCAGTCCTCATGTGTACACACGTAGGCTTGGAGATCGCGGAAAACATGCCTTCTAATAAAATGTCAGAATTTTGATCCAAAGTGAAAGCAGCGACAAAGCTTACGTCCAAGCCCTGGTGGTCTTGATCTCTACGAGGTGAAAACATAGTGGACAGAGGAATTGATCCATATCAAAGCCATCGGGATCTCGCGGTCGCGGAGGGATTCGAATTTTCTCTCTGGTACTCTCCGAAAAGGCGTATGATGATTCACTTCCACCTTCTGACTGGACTTCCACATTCTGGTTATCCTCCGGCGGCACAAATCTCGTTGCTTCGGTGCTTGGCGCAAGGCTTGTAGCAATGGCACTTGAGGCTGGCCGTCTTTTGTCGCTATTGCGCTGTGGAAAGGACTGCGAGATTGACAGAGCAGGTTGATTTAGTCTGGTTGCGAGGATCTTCTGCTCCGGCTCAGTTTCCTGTTTTTCTGGCTGAGAAAGGCTGCTATAATGGCGCTCGTTGTACTTTAGAAGCTGTCGACGCCGTGTTATTGACGTGGCGAGACGGTTCTGCACGGCTGAAGATGCGTTTGGAAAGCATTCTTCGACATGCTGACGGTCAAATTGGTCAAACTCCGACATGGGAATCGATGACGCTCTCGCAAGCTGATCTGTTGGAATGGGGCGGCGAATTATACCAGCGATCTTGTAAAGACTTCTGATGATATCCTGGATGGCTTCGTATAGTTGAGGCATCTCATGTAGGGACAAGCTTGACACAGACGGAGTTTGGCTATGCTCCACTTCTCCTTCGCTGTCCTGCTCTGTGCCTTTCCCATTTTTGCGAGAATCCAGTAGAAACCTGAGCCTACCCAACGATGAGAGCCCAGAAGTCGAATCAAATTCTTCGTCCACAGAAAGGCTACCGGTTGCTGATTTTTCACTTGAATCTGAGTTGGATTCTTGCTCGACGTCACTACCTCTTTCTTCGTTGGGTTTCCTCTCGTCTCGTAGCAACTCAGTAGCTGGAACACGTCAGAATCCACGATGCTTGAATATGAAGATAAGAGTGGTCAAAATTGCAACAAGACATATTATTCTCATCAAAGACCAAAAATTCCGCCTATAGTGAATAATACCTCTCTGCTGCGCGTTTCAACATTCCACGCACCCTTCGTGAGAGTCTCCTGAAGATCGACCAAAAGTTCCAGAACCTGGTCTTTGTAGAACTCGGACTCCCTCAAGCGAAAATCGAGTGAGGCGCGCTTTTGAGGCTTAAGTTGTGCGCCTAGGCTGCCCGCCCACACTGCGAAGCGATCGGACTCATTGCCAACGCCGTCCATCGGAATGTCGTCGCCATAACAACGTATCGGGTGCTTGAGTGCATCAAACAGTGCATCGAACGAGACTCGACACTGGGCATTCTGTGCATAAATCGAGGATAGCATGGCTCAAACAGAGGTTGAGAGGGGGGGGAGGGGAAGTGTTGACAAGGTCCGTCAGGCAAGGTGGCGGCGAACCTGCGAAGACTCGGTTAAGTACATCGGCCCCCACGCATCAAGGATGCTCGTCCACCAATCCACCAATCCACGCTCTCGTATGGCTGAGGGCTGGTGTAACCCCGCACGAGGCTGAGCGCGGAAGAAGAGGCTGCGTTCAGCTGAGTTTTCAACTTACCCCACGGACCCTCTGGCTGTTTCCCCCAAGACCATCCACCACAACCCGCCTCAAGACTTGTGAACAGCGGTCGCTTCGATCTAAACTCGAGTCAGTCTTCCAAACGTTGTAGATGCGCCGCAATCCACCTGTATCATATCCGCCACCGGTGACCAGCAGGTATGTCGTGAAACCAACCCTGCTTGTTGAAACTACTGTCCCCTTGTACGCTAAAGAAGAATAGTTTACCCAGTCACAACAGGACATTATCTCCCGGTGCGCAGCACGAAACTATCGAGCAGGCCTGTCTACGATACGATGTCTGGTTTGGAGATCGTTGGGGTGGTTCTTGGAGCATGGCCTGTCCTGACCGGTGGCCTTAAACTCTACAAGGGATACAAGAATGTCTTCCGCTACGAGCAGATGATGAAAAGCTTCATGAGAAAGCTTAGCGTCGAACGGCTACGGTTCTATTACTCATGCGAAAAGCTTGTCTCTGGTCTGGCGAAAGATAGCGGAGAGCAGGAGGATCTACTTCAACGTCCATCCGCAAGAGTGTGGAAGACCTCGCTCATCAATGGATTGGAAGAAAAGCTGAAGGAAAGACTCGGCGATAATCTCTCCGCATACACTGAGACGATTGAGCAGATTGCGACGGACCTCCTGGAATTAAGCGATTTATTGGGAATTGGACAAGAGAAGGTGCGTTACGACGTTCCGCTGGCCTTGCGGTTGCTCACCATTTTGGGAAAGGAACCAAATCAGGACGGACATAAATCCAAGAAAAAAACTTGGCGCGAGGAAAAGCTGAAGAAGATCAAGGACTGCTTCAATCATGACAAGCACCTACAACTACTAGCCAGTATCAAAGAGAGCAACACAGATCTGGAGCGGCTGCTACCTGGTGCGTTGGATGAGGAAGCTCATGAGACAAGCAGCCAGAGACAAGTGGACATAAGTCACTTAGAGGCCATTCGTCGGTCGGCAATCAGTTTACACTGCGCTCTTTGCTCTGGCTGGCTCTGCCGATGTCAAGCAAGTCATTCTGCTCGCATGCGGCTTGATGCTAGAGTGGGAATGAGAGCAGCAAAAACCGAAAAGCCTCGCTTTAGCATCACGTTGTCGTATCCGTGGAGCGGAGACATAATGTGGCAGCCGACGGAAATCGAACCTGGAGATGACGATGCGACGAGCGAGACAGCCTCTCACCCATCACAGGTCAGGTTCGCACTTCCAAAAGCCCCATCCGCGCCATCCAAGAACTGCATCACAAGTCTCTGTGGAGAGCTCGTGCGCTGCCACGGCAGCCAGATGGGTCCATGCCTTGGCTACATTCCAAATGCCGAGCAGAAGCACTACATTCACTTGGTGAAGTCTTCGTCGGTCATTGATAGAATGATCCCCCTTCACGATTTGTTGCTCGATACAGGAAGCACCCGGCCTTTGAAGATACGCCTGAAAGAGAGGTACAAGATGGCTTTAGTACTCGCGTCCTCGCTCTTCCAACTTTGTTCAACTTCGTGGCTGGATACCAAATGGTCTTCCAGGGACATTGAGGTTATCAAGACCCAGCCGGATTCAAAGCTAGGAGATCACGCATTCATTTGTGCGCCATTCACATCTGGAACCATACCCACCGGCAGCTCTGACATTTCGGGCTACAATTCCGGCCTGCGGAAATTGGCCATCAAAAATGAAGCCATCTTTGCTCTGGGTATCATACTTCTCGAGCTGTCCATTTCGACCACATTACAGTCTCAACAGACTGACGAAGACCGGAAATGTCATGAACTTGCCGACTTAAAGACAGCCATCAGAATTGCAGAGCAAGAAGCGGATGACAATGTCCAATTTTGGAACGCTGCTGTGAAAAAGTGCTTGGATTGTGACTTTGGTGAAGAGCCGAACTTTGAGAAGAAGGCGTTCCGGGAAAAATTCTACGAGGGTGTTGTGGCACCATTGAAGAATCTATACGAGATGATTTAGTACAGAATTACGTCATCGGCTGGTCTTGTATATACACGTATCGACTGCATAATGAAATAGCGCTTGCTATGTTGAGATTGAGCGGCTAAAAAGACACGACACCAGGCGCTATTTGCCCAATCATAGGTTCCCGGGTTGATAAGTGTAATGGCTAGCGTGGAACGCGAGGTACCTCAGTCCTTACGGCTGTTAGTCTCAGCGGGCTTACTATACTAGTTCGATCTCCTCGACCTGCCACTGCTGCTTTCTCACCATAGGTAGGAGATTCCCCTCGTATATTTTTGTGCCCTCTCCTTCCATAATCAAGTATCGTTTTTCTAGAGACGGGTGTTCCTCTATCAGCCTGATTTCCGCAACACGGCGATAGCGTCGGTGGATATAAGGTTCACTCTCTAGAATCAGAAAGAAAATCTCAGACTGGAAGGGATTCCAGGTATCATCGGTGTTGACGAGGTCCAAGTCGAGCGGCGTCCTCTCCAGGATCTGGATTGCAAGGTATTCCTGATCGGAATGCGGTTTGTGTTTCTGGGCAAATTCCGAACGTTTCCTTAACTTGCGAGTGCGACCCTCATAACTAACATGCGCTGTTGAGGACCGGCTTTCAATGTACAAGTGTATGCGAAGCCATCTCTCAAATGCCGCCTGAACAAGGTCAAGGTTTTCGGTGCTTCCGTTTATACATATCCAGTCAGGTGACAGGTGCTTTGCTGGAGCAGTAATCCGTAAGACAATGGGCTTTGTTGGAACGAAGCGTTCTTCGTCGGCGATGTCGGCCGGAGGCTGGAGGACCATCAGACTTCTAGTAGTGGAGTTTCCCTTGCCGATCTCTTCACCTCGAATCCAAGACCTGTTTCCGCCGGTAACGATACTAGCCCAGCTCCAGGAAGGCGCTTGGGGGGTGCCTTGTTTCTGCTGGAGGTGAGTATCTTTTCTGGAGTCAGGGTGATCGAATTCTGGAACTGCTCGCCAGCAAAACGCCGTGGCCCAATCGCTTTCCCAAAGGCCAGCCCAATACCGATCTTTCCCCTCAAGACAATTTTCAAGAATCTTCGCGAGACCTGCTACTGCCGGTAGCCTGTCAGATTGATAGGTGAGGCATCGCTCTTGGAAGAAGGCCACAAGTTGATACCATAACATGATGGTCAGTTCTCCGTAATATTGCTCGGATACGCCTCGAAATGCGGAGCTCCTCATTCTTGTAATCGTACACCACCGCTCTGCTATTTTCATCAAAAGACTGGAGCCGATGACATCTGTCATGTGTTCGATTATGCTGTCACGTCGACCTGAGTCTACATCATTCCTCGACCCATGTTCATATTCGGTTCCCATGAGACAGTGCCAATGCATCTGGACTTTTGTGAATGTGATCCCACGTGCAGGTGACAAGCGCTCTTGTAATGTCCATCCTCGCGTTGTCCACGGCTCACTGAGTTCCTCCATTGAGGAGTCCAGTTGGTGAACGACGTCGTCATAGAAACGGACGAAAAGGACTTCGGGCTCGGTATATTCAGGAAGGTCTCCACTTCTGTTTGACAACGGTGTGCAAGGTAAGGAGCATTCGGGGTTCAGGATGCGCTCTCTGAAAAAGCCGTCGTTAGAAGACGATGAAGTTGTTGCAAACAGTGTTACAGTTGAGTTGCTGTATACTTCGTTCATCTTCGCAGCCTCGTTCATCCAGTCTTTGGCTGAATCCTGAATGATGCATAGCGCACCTATCCAGAGAAAACGAATACCCAACTCTCTTGTCATGAGAACCGCATCTCGGAGAGTTTCCGGAAAGCTTGACAAGGGCATATTTTTTTGAAACTCGCTCATGACTTCGCCCGTTAACACCATGTGCTTGCTCTTGTCAGAACCCCAGCAATAGCTGAGGGCAACGTAGGTGCCTCTAGATCCATTCGTCACCACCAGTCTCGGATCTCGGTGCTCGCTTCCAACATCGATGACTCTTGTTGGTAGCAAATCGGTAAGGCCCCCTGCGGTTTGGCAAAGAGGATGGTTTTCAAGGCAATTTCGAAGCCAACTCCTGGCAATGTCAATACATTCTGGCGCCCAGGAGGTTTCCTGAATGTCTCGCATCCAGATATGTTTGACGAGAGGGTCAGAGTCCGGAGGCATGGAGTCTGAAGTAGCGTTAGATTTACGGTGGAAAGTTCGACCAAGCCCGTCTCACTCTTTTCAAGAAGAATTTCAAAGAGCTGAGCAGATGCCACGTCTCATTGTCTGCATCACTTTTGATCGACCAGTCATCCATGTCTTTTTCTACCCATAATCCGATCCCTGGACAGTCTCGATGATATGCCAGTTGCATTTTATCCGGGCCGACGTAAAGGGGGCATCCTGTAAGCGCTGGCCGGCATTCGAGGAATTGTTTCGCTTTTTCGATTGCGTCCTCTTCAACAAGACTTTGCTCGCTTTCGCTGTCGTAATGAAGGTCTTCCTTGTGCCGTCCCAAGCTTGCGAAGAAAAGCCGGCACAGATCACAGCCAGATGGACCAAGCGCACATTCCTCGAATTCTGCGACGTCTTTATGATGCTCGACATAGTAAGAGAACCAGTCGTTTTTTTCCCGTTCTAGAGTCCGCTCCTCTTTACCTAATCCCGACCCTATGAGTGCGATCTCGCGAAAATCAACTTTACGGCAATATTTGCAGAGACCCATATTTGCGGACACCAACGGTTGTAACTGAAAATGATGCGAACGGGACTCCCGGTGGGTTTGGTAGACCTTTGCTGATCAGCCTTGTCAATGACGAGCTAGCGATGGGAATTGAAAGCACGCAACAGGCCGTTCTTCTCAGTCGTAGGGCATTCAAAAATGGTATGACAGTAGACGGTCGATCTATGCTGGAGAGGAAAAATACGAAGACATCTCAGTGTGTAGCTTTTTAGTAGAACCTCACCTCATATTAGCCTTCGGGAATTCAACCAGTACTGAGGTGCCACGTGTCCTGACGGCCCCCACAAAGCTGACTGTGCAACCCGATCGACGTCAAGGATACGTTCGGATGGCATTTTCCTGAATCTACTACTTCTTGAATGCAAGTGAAACAGCAGTAGTGCTCGTTGCATTGTCGCAGAGTCTTTTCGTAATGAGATTGTCATTGTCGTATTATCAGTCTTTCTTCTGGTCGCCACAATCTGCAATGTCGCAATTATATTCTCTAGGCCCACGGTCATCTGATACCAGAGATCTGACATTTGTGTACCAAGTGTTTGCAAAAACTGGGATACCTTAATGTTTTACCCCAGACGTGAGGGGGAGAAGTGATGGTTTGATTGAGCCGGAGGAAAGATCTAACAAGGACCCCGAAATAGACAAAGCCGGAGAAGAGGCTGCCGTTGCAGAGATCTGGGAAATATTGTATTGAGGTTCAGCAAGCCTCTCAAACCCAACTTCAAATTTGGGATTGTGGTGAAACTTGGGTGCTGTCGTTGCGCATGAAGTGCTTGTAGGCGGGGCTTCCTTCAACTTTGGTGACGCTGGCAATACTATGATTGTGGTAGTAGATAGAAGCAGTTTCGTAATTAGCTGCCAGGCCAAAGCCAATAATGGGCACTCTTGCGCGTGTGGGTGGTTCTTGAGCAGCAGCGCACGTACAGCATGGTAGCAACGTGAATAGACCAAATGCCCATGGCAAGGGCGAGAAAGGGGCGTTGCGACCAGGCGACATAGCACTGTGCTGTAAGATGCAGTGATCAAGCACAGGACTAGGTGAGGTGGAGAGGTAATATGGACGGCGCACGTGTCGCGGAATCCAAAATCGCGGGATTTTTGTGCTGATGCCTTCGCTGTGTCGTATGCGCCACCAACACCACAACACCACCGCTGCCGGGCTGGCATTGACTCCGCGCTAAGCTGTATAGTAAGCTGTATTCATAGCTTGAAGCGGCGCTGCGTGAAAGTGGAACAGATTTTTGACACTCCCCAACCCCCTTCGGACTGCCAGATCGCTAGCAAAGGTGAAAAGAGGACAGTTGAACTCAATTTCATTTAGAACTTCTGCCTACTTCATGATATTGGAAACACTTGATTATAACCATAAACGTTGCGGCCTTCTCCGGCTCTCATTCGCTTCCCTCTTCCACCAATGCACTGTCTCATTGATGACTTGCGAAAATGCCTCCAACCACTTTGGATCAAACCAGGGTAGCACTCTTCCAGATGTTTCCGGTACAGGTGATCCGGCAATAGTCAGCAATGCTTAGAAATACTCTTCAAAGCCCGGAAAGAGAGTGAAGAATGGAACAGCGTTACCTCGTTTGCTGAGCCTGTCCTAATGACGGCCACTCTACCTGTTCTTGCCAATCTGAGCACCGGTACTCTTAGTTATTACTGGGACTCTGGTAATCTCGGAAATTGAAAATATGAACGACTGATAAGGCTGCGAAAGATCTTCTTAATGAGCTTAACGCCGAGTACCTCCTTGACTGACATCTTTCGGCTCGCGTATTCGCGCTCCAGCATGCGGGGGTAAAAGTGGATCTTCGAGATGGTGCAATCAAGGCCTTGAGATTTGTTGCTTACGAACAACAAGCCAGCAGTGGAGACTATTTTGCATTGCATCACTCACCCCAGACAAAACGCAAAGCAGAAGTTGATCCTTCGCAGTAGTCTCCCGAAACTGCCCAAATTTCGAATTTTGATTACGAGAACTTGATTATCAAAACCATAAATCCAATCTCGCATTTATGTGAATACGTATAATGGATACGAATGTCGTTCTAATTGGTTTCTTTGTGGATGACAATGGCTTCGGACTCAGTAGTTTCATCGTGAAGGTAAAACGTTTCTCAAACCCTTTTAGCGTAGTGCGCGCTGTTTTTATTTTCTACAACACATATCTGAAGTGCGCATTTTCCTTGTCTGTCAAGTCCTTAAAGGCCAACCTGTCACGATCACTCTCGTCTAATCCAAGGCTATCTCGTTTCCGGTTTTCCCGCCACAAAATTACATAAAGTATTGATGCGGACAGTATAGTAATGCAATAGCTGGAATGGATATTAGTCAGAATATTTCATGGTGGCTGTTTATGCGGAGCTAAACATACCAAACGATCAATCCAGTCCACAGCCCGGGATAATGCTCCCCCTTCGTTTCGCTCTTCACCATCAGCGGCCCAACGATATTCCCTACACAGTAAGCAACGAACACAGCCGACGCCATGAAGCTCTTCTTCGTCTCCCCTGCAACATTTGCCGCCCCGAGCGCAATAGTCAAGCTGACGACAGGGCCAAAGAACCCGATCAAAGAGTACCCTACGACAGGCACAGCCGGTCTATGACCCCATTCGGACTTCCAGATGATCACTGACCCTGCTATCACAGGCAATGTACAGGCTATCAGGATGAGTATCCGAATATTCTGGTAACACGAGCAAAGCCAGCCCGCGACGGGTATTCCTATGGAGACGATACCACCCAGAGGGAATTGAAAGAGAATACTTTCAAGCGTGGAAAACCCAAACGTAGAGACAATCAAGGGCCCAAATCCGGTCACGGCACCATTGACAGTGTATCTGTTCCCCTACTGTCAGCCAACTTCGCTCCAACCATGAAATAAGTAGGTAGGTTTAGAGATGTGGCTACTTACGCAGATGCCATAGTAAGAGCTATAAGCCACACCTTTGCATCCAATAGTGCTTCTTTAATCTGGCCAAGTTTAATGGTCTGATTGCGCACCCCGGTTTGCCCACGGCGAAGTCTCTCAACGGCTATGAGACGCTCTTCCGGCTTGAGGAACCACGCTGTAAGCGGGGAGTTTGGGAGAAAGAAGCACCAGATGGCAAAAAGAAAGGTGACTCCGCCGGCAAATATGTATATCTTTTGCCACTGGTTAAGTGGCCCGCCCTGAACTTGTGCAAAACCGTAATTCAGAGCGCCTCCGATGATGGTGAACCAGCCCGCCCCAGAGAACCACCAACTCTGGCGTAGGGCCTGCTCTTTCTGTGTGTAGTAACCACTCACGGTGGTCATGAAGGCTGTAGGGATAATTGATTCCGTAAAACCTGAGAGGCAAGACGTTCAACACACTGATTTGTGGTTTGGGTTCATCATTCACTCACCCAAGAAGAAGCGTTGGACTAGGAGCCCCTGCCAGGTTGTAACAGCTGCCGTAGCAGCACAAATGATTGCCCATATCATGACAATAGGCCCTAGGGTATATGTCGTGTTGAATCGTTGCAGCGTGTAAGTCATGGGATACGACCCGACCAACTGTCCAAAGTAAAAGATAGATGTTGCCCAGCTCAGGCGGGTTGTATCGGTTTTCGGAGGTGTGACTGTTCGGTCTGTAATGGAAAGTTTGAGATCCTGAGTCATTCCAAAAAGCGCCGCACTTCCTAGGATTGCCTTGTGGATGGTTTATCAGATAGGTGTCTTGAAAAATTACTGGTGTAATGAATCATCCCTGACTGACCTTGTCATAGTATACCAGTCCGTAACCTTTGAATGGTAAGCTAATAGAATTTTGACCGAGGGTGAGTCTTTCCTACCAAGTAACATGGCCGGCATCAGAAAGAGGTCAATTTTCCTCAAGACCCTTGTTTCGGCCTCCGGGTCTATTGAAAGCGGCTGGGCCGCAATCATTTCCAGGGTGGGCTCATTAATATCTCTGTGCTTCTCAAACCACTCAGTCTTTTCTGGCGCCATTGTGAAAGAGCTTGATAGGTTTCGCTCTATCGTGGAGGGAACCTTTGGCTGATGACGCCCTCCTTGCTTAAAACCGTAGGAGGCTCTTGTCGCTGAATATATATGGACTATATTCTCAATGCAGAAGAATGACTCACGGTAACTTCGCCATGTTAGCCGCTAAGAAGCGGATTGTCAAATTCCTGGAGCTGAGGAGTGCTCTGAGACATCCTCAAAGAGGTCAAGGGCACATGGCCTCATCTTTCCCCACGGTGGTGCAAGATGTGACGGGGATCTTACCACAAAGGGAAAATTTCGGATAACGGCCCCTCACAAAAGCCAGGATTATTTGCTGCGTTCGGTAGGAGCTGATTCTTTGAGTATATATTAGCGAGATACGATTTGTCGGACAAGAATCAAGCATGGTTGTGCCGGCAGGCCAATGTTGCGTCGGCACAGCATGCAGCCAAGACTACCTGTAACCGACTTTCGGCATTTTTGGAGGGTCACCGAGATTTTAGAACAATGGGCCTTGCCAAAGTTTTGCCCTGTTGATTTCTTCGAATCACTCATCCGTGTACACCTTTTACCGACATGAAACATCTTTTCATTAACGATCGTGGTAATTTTGCAAAGCTTACATCCGAATGAATGTTTCACAGCTGACTGAAAACTCTGGGTAATGAAAATTTCTCTTACCTTGGTACTATGGTAGCATGTCACAAGTGATTTGTAATCCTGATATGATCTGGGGGCTGTGTTGATTGAAATGGGCTGTTGCAAGATCGGCATGATGTGCGCAGAGGGACAAACCCCGCACAGGATGGACCCCTCAGATGAGACTTATATCAACGAGCAAACTGTAAAAATCACGTCGATTGAAAGCTAACTGCGCAATACCCAGGTCATGGTCACTGCTCCAGGAACAATTACTTTGCCTTACGTGCAAGCTCCAGAGACTTCCGAGTCTCTTGACTGGGCTGACTTGGTTGCTCTCGACCTCACCAAGTTCGATCGGCCGGGTGGCAAACAAGAGCTTGCCAAGGAGCTATCGGAAGCTATTCAGAAAATTGGTATGTCTCAACTTTATTTGATGTGAAGTTTCATCTGACGTCCTCGATCGACAGGTTTCTTCTACGTAACAAACCATAGTCTCTCGAAGGAAGACATCGACACGCAGTTTGCACTCGCCGCATCTGTCCTCTCACTCCCAGACTCGGAGAAGCTGCGGTACAGAGCTGCACTTGAAGCTGGTGACTACAACGGGTTGAAGCCAGCTGGTACGCGGGAGCTGATCCCTGGAGTACGTGACAACTTTGAGATCTACAACATCCCGAAATTTATTCCTGAACATGCCAACCGGCCACACCCAGAAATTGTGAAGCGACACTGGAAGACGATTGAGCATTTCTCGAAACTCGTTCATGAGAATGTCGTCAAGAAGCTCCTGGTCATCTTTGCAATTGCGCTAGGGCTGGACGACGAGGAGTGGTTTCTCCAGCGGCATCGGTATGAGAAGAGCAGCGGAGATCATCTCAGGTACATGAAGTACTACGCAAGAAGCCAGGAAGAAAACAAGAAGCTTGGAGGTGTTTGGCTCAAAGGGTAGGCTGGATTTTACCACAGCGCTCGCGTGTTCCATAGTTGCCAAGAGGCTGACATGGAAAACGTTCGCAGGCACTCTGACATGGGAAGCTTGACCCTGCTCTTCCGTCAGCCTGTGGCAGCCCTGCAGGTCCTAACGAACGATGGCGTCTGGAAATGGGTGCGGCCGCAAACTGATGCCCTCACTGTCAACATTGCCGATGCACTGCAATTTCTTACCAGTAAGCGAGTTCCCACGCCCGTCCCGGTATTGGTTCTCAAGCGCTAAGAGTTGATGCCAAAGACGGCTACCTCAAATCCAGCATTCATCGAGTGATTGCTCCGCCCAAGGACCAATCACATATCAACCGTCTAGGCGTCATATACATGGTGCGGATAGAAGACGACGTGGATCTTGTTCCAATCAATGACTCACCAGTGCTGCGTGAACGCGGACTTGTAGACGAGGGAGTCCTGGGTATTGATGGAAAGCCTATAAAAGCAGGAGATTGGGTCAGAGAAAGGGTCATCAAAAACTTGGGACCCACGAGTAGTGCAGATGGAGACAATGCCGTCTCTGACCTGGAAGTCATCAAAGGCGTTAAGACGAGGTATTTCGATTAGTAGGATAGGCCTGTTCAAATCAATGCAGAAATGTCCTTCTCTTGTGAATCACCCGAACCTCTTCAGGCCGCTCAACACCTGGTGACTCAACTGACACTCCACAAGCATGCCGTAGATCCAGTTGTTCACGGACTGATCTGCCCTAGCCGAGGTACCCGTGCTCTTTGCTAGCCATGTTGGGCACTAAAGTGGAGCCTCGCTTGTGAGACGCTCGGCCATTCGCCAGTCATTCTCCTTTTGCCCCCTATACTCATCGAGATATCTTAAATTGCGTTCTCGATTGAATATTGTAGCGGCAATCTTAGCCCTACGAGCGACAAACGTCACCATGTCCGAGTGAGTTATGCCCGGCTGGTGTTCATGTCCCACGCTTGCTGACAGAGCGCCGCAGTTTCAGCTACCAGCTTCTTCGGACCGCTATCAGGCAATATCCAAAGGACCGCACACTACGGCTCATCCGCAAAGCACCACCGCATGTGATCAAAGGATCCACAAAAGACGGCCGCCAATCTCCGCTCCACGCAGCCTGTCAGGTACTCGACTCTGATATTGTCGAAGCCCTTCTGGAAAAAGGCGCCGATACTGGCCTCCGAACCGCAGATGGGAAAACTCCACTGCACTGTGCACTTGCACCTCTGGATCTCCCGAAAAATGCCTACAAGGCTTCTCGCCTCAGTGTCGTCACTTCATTACTGTCTACCGGTGCCGATGCTTCAGCGGTCGACGAAGACAGGAATACTGCATTGCACCTGGCAATCCTTCACGGCTACATTGACTGTGCCAGACTTCTGCTAGCATATGACGACTCTCCACTCACCATCCCGAACAAGAGGGGTGAAATTCCATTGTTTGTATCTGCAGCGGATCAGTTCTCAGCCGCGGCTCCCATGGACATGGCGGCATTCCTCACGCGATGGCATATTCTCAACCGGCCGCTTCACCGGGCAGTCGCGACTGGAGATGTGCAGCGCGTTCAAGATGTTCTGGACTCTGGCGAGGAAATTTCAGCGCGAAACATGCTCGGGGACGCAGGAATCCATCTAGCAGCCATGCGTGGTGACGTCAAGATGGTCAGATTTCTACTTCACAGAGGCGCCTCCGCGGGTCAGAAAGGCTACCTCGGCCAGACTGCTCTGCATCGCGCGGCAGCAGCATGTGTCCAACCGAACGACAGACACGGAATAGACGCCCCCGTGCAAAAGTCCTGGACCGAATCAGAGATCGAACTGTTCCACTCCGTCAGCGAATATCGGCAGGCGGCCACATCAAGAAGCAGACAGGGCCCGGTTCCGACTTCCTCTCAATATCTCAAGGTTGCCGAGCTTTTTATGGACACAGGACTGAGACCATCATTACCGGATGCACTGCTACGCAGCCCTCTACACTTAGCAGCAGCAGCTGGTAACGAGGCGTTCGTTTATCTTCTCCTGGCGTACGGCGCGGATCCTAATGCGCCAGATCTGCATCTCAAGACCCCACTTTGTCACGCAGCAGCGTCCGGCAATGTTGACCTAATGATGGTTCTCCTCCAGAACAACGCAAGCCTACACCTCCAATCGGAGCACTTCCAGGACGTAGGACACTTGGCGGTCCAGTGTGGCTGGAGATGCGTGTCTGCCAACATGTTGAGTTCATCCGACGAGCAAGGGAGGACGCCACTCATCCACGCGGTCCAGAACGGAGAGCTGGCCTCCGTGGATTACCTCTTGCAGGCTGGCGCATATGTGGGCCAAATCGGGAAAGGATGGTCACCGCTTGTCCAAGCTTGCGATAAGAGGCACTGGGAGGTGGCCAAGTTGCTTCTTGACCGCGGCGCCGACTTCAAAGAATATGAGCACGAACTGAGGACCACACATTCGGTGGCGCTGCATTTGGCAGCAAAGGGTGGCTCTTCTGATACTATACGACACATTCTACACAAAGAAGCAAAGGCCGAAGAGCAAGTGGACCAAATGATTGACAGCTCGCCCAGGCATTCTCGACGCTCTTCTGTGCAGTCATTCCGGTCCGTGTCATCATTCAGGTCTATGGTTAAGGTCACCCGTCCGACAGACTTGCGAATTGGCTTCTTCAAGTGGACACCATTGCACTACGCAGCGAGTATGGGACACAAGGATGCTGTGGCTACATTGCTTGGACACATGGAAAGGATGGAAATCATCGCACGAGACATCGATGGACTCACTGCTCAGGAATTGGCGAAAGGAGGAGGTTACGAGGAAATTGTTCAGCGCATTGAGGAGCGCCTATCTTGACACTGCTGAAAGACTTTGTAGAAGCTACACTGTATGTTGTACGCATGGATGATCTCGGATGTTGTATATTTTTAATTTTGGGTTTGGAGCCTGAGAGGAGTGCCCCACTGGGTATAGAGAGTTTTCAAATGTCACATCTATTATGCCTGGTAGGAAAGGCTATGTCAACTGGATGTCCTGGACGAATTTTGTGGCAGATTCCCACTCATCTTCACGAATCCTGCCCACAGCTATTCTCTCCACCAAGCCTTCCTCTCGCGACTTCACCATTATGACATTTGCGTATCGGTACCATTCCGGTGCGCCCCAAGAACGAACGAACTGCGCTTCTGGGAAAACCTCTTCCTCAACGCATCCTGCAAATATCTCGCCGTCTGCGACTTTTACGAATTCTACCTTAATCTCACTCTTGGAGTCATCTTCATGCAGCCTGTTGTGTAGGATGGCAACGCCGCACCACTTTCCACGGGTATTGAGTATGGATGTCACGTTCTGGCGACTGTTGTATATGGTGTCTCTGTGTGAGATGTGAAACATCGCCGTCTCGGCGCGGAAGTGCAAGACCGGAGAACGAAGCTGCCACTGGGGCAGATTGGCGGCAGGCGACGCCGGGACGGGATACAAGAACGAGAGTCTGGGATCAGCACGGAGCCGGAACTCAGTGAATCGTCGACGACCAAGACAGATGCGCTCTTTCACTTCTTTATGGTCCCAGCCGTCCGGCAGATGTGTTGTCCATGAGGATGGAGGCTCGTCCGCGAAAGATCTGTAGCGCAAGCCATCGTCTGATATCTGGAAACGAGGGGCCTCAACACCAGGCGCCTGCACCGTTGGCTCAGCGGTGGCCGAGAAGGTAGTTGCCGGAGTTGTGCGATAGGTCTGCGCCATCCCCCCGTGGAAAGCGTAGTCGCAGGCGGCATGCCAATGCTCAAGATCAACTTCACAGGTCCAACCGACCCAGGACCACGATGGAAGCTCCGCGGCTACCTGCTTTGTCGTGGTATTTAATCGACGTCTGCAGAGGTCCCTTGGTTGCCAGAGCAATGCTAATGTGAAGAACACCTCGGGAAGTCCGTAGTAGAAAGAGCCGAAAGCGTGACTCAAGCTACCTAAGATTCCTGAGAATGAATTGATGATATCTTCCTCATATGAAAGATCTCTTTGAAGATGGTTGGAGACAAGGCTACAGTAGTCCACAAAACTGGGAAAGGTAGCATCAGGGCCACGAAGCGTGTATTCGTCCTTTTTCCTCGGTTGACTTCCTTTCCGGCTAATGCCTGAAAACCAACGATCCTCATCCGTTACACCTTCAAAGTCGAACATTTGGTAATGACGATTCGTTTCTCTTTTTTCTGCTGCGACGTCTTCTGTCCACGCCATGCTGCGGCAGTTGAAGTGTACGCCTTCTTCCAGGAAGATGAGTTGTCGTTGCGAAAGAAGCCGCTCCTGAAAGGTCCATGCGCGCTGGTTCCATACACAGGTATTTGTTTCTTTTTCGAGGTGTTGACCAAGCTTGTTCTCGAATGGAGACTGCGAAATGGCGAGGCGCCGTCCGTTACCGTACGATAACACTCTCTGGGGAACGCTTCGAGGATTCTCACTGCTAATGCCTGGCAGTCCAACATTTGCATTATCGCCCACAGCAGCAACGATAGTGACATAGGCGTTTCCGTAGATCTTATCCATCTGTCTCAGAAGAACCGGCTTTTCGTCCGAGTCCTTGTCCTGAATGATACACAGGGCATCAATCCAAATGTATCGCTCACCGATCCTGGAAACCATCGCAATGGCATCTTGGATGGTTCGCGGGGCTTCCTGAGAAGAGAGGGCCCCATCCTGCTCGAGTTGCTTCAGGTTCTGCCTCGTCGTCTGCAACGTCTTGGCTTTTCCCCACACATAACTTAGCGCAAAATAGCGCGAATATGGCGAGATGTAGGCGAGGCATTTCTTGTGCACATCGACTACCCGGAGAAATTTCACTTCATCGAGTTTCTGATAACGGGTCGAGCGACAAGTGTCGACATGCCAATCATCGCAATGGTGGATCCAGTCTTTGACCAAGCGAAGATCAGTAACTTCCCGATCGATGAGTCTACCGGGAGGCCGACCATCCGGGACGTCAAGCGGCAGAAGATAGATGCCCTCTTTTTTCTGGCCATCCTTTCCGATCGCCGGCCACAGGAAGTATATGTCGAGACCCATCATTGGCGATATGCTTTCCAGGTTAAAAGCCTCAGTTTCTGAAAATTGTGCGGCGCACTCTCCATGTGCTCGGTGCAAGCCTTGGCGGACAGCAGAGCAGATGCTGCAATCCGAGTTCCTGGAAAACGTTATTTCCTTACGGAGGCCTTGATGATGTTCTTGCCAGAGTTCTTCGTTAAGCATGCGCTTGAAAGCCTCGCAGTAGCTGCATCCCCACATGAAAGCATTGAGATCATCGTTCTTTGAGATCTTCAGCCTGTCATAAGCATCTGCGATTTTGTCACGGACGCTTGAGAAGAAAGGTGACCTCTTAAACATCACTGATCTTATATCCGAGAGGATTCTGAGTACTTGATGGGAAGAGCATGAGACATACACGAGATGATAAATACCGATTGAGATGTTGAAACAAAGTCTTAGTCCAGGCTCGTGCGGGGTCATTTGGCGAGGTGCGAACAGGCAACAGATGACGTAAGCAAAACACTTTCCCGTCAGCAATTTCACAACAGTAGGTGTATCTTCAATTGAGGCACATATTTGGGGTCTGTGGTTCTTTCAGTATTAAAGATGAGATCGATGAACCTTGAATTCATCGGTGTCGTTATCCACTTACGACTGCACTACGGATAACATCAAAGCCGGCGTCCTCTCAAGACAGGTTTGTGGAGATCACCTCTCGAAAATTGTTGTAGGACAACGCACTTGGTTCGCAGATCGAGATGAAGAAGCATTTATGCTGTCGGAAGCCTAGATCGGCTTGTTACAGGACTCAAAGTCATAGTGAAAATTTGGGAATTCGAAACGGAAGAAATGCTTTCATACTTCAGGTGAGACTAAGACCGGGTGTATTGATTTTCTATCAATCTTCACTGAACCTCAATGAACTCCCAAATCATCTCGTCAGACTCCCAATTTTCGATCATCGCGAGCTTCCTAATCCCGTTCTCCATCTTCATTCCTATGGGCCGAATCACCCACCAATGCGTCATGAGCAGGACACTGCCTCCTCCTGGCCTCTCACGAGCAAGGAATTTCTCCCACTCCTTAAGCCATGTAACCGAGCAACACATTCTCCAGTCAATATCGCGACCCAGGTACCTTCCCGAGACATTATTCCGGAAGCCAAACCACCCGTTATCTAGCTCACACACCCAACGGCACTCGCCGCGACCATCAGGCTGAGCCAAGATAATCTTGCCATCGAGCAGCGTGATAACCTCTCCAGACGAGGCGGATCTTATCAGGTAGGTATTGCCGGGACGGGGTATTGTCACGCTGATTTCGGTGGGTTTAAAGCAATCATGGTCGTTCTGGACTTCGGCGGCGACGCTTTCAGGGGGCGTAATAGCGGTGTAGATAGTTGAATTGTCAGGTTCTGTGTCTAGTGCAGAATTGAGGTCCATGATGACAAATATTACAAGGCACTGGATGGGCTATGTGAGCTGAGCCTGCGGCGGAGGTAGTCCATAGACGAACGAGCCAGGTTCAAAAATAAGATGATGCAATGTAGTACTTACGAGTGTTGGAGACGAAGTAGAATCGCGGAAAGGGCGTTGATGGATGAATGGGTTCCTACGGCAGTGGAAGGGTGTTTGGATGCGACTGTGCGGGGCAGATGAAGTATCTAGGCAGGCAGCAGCTGCGCCGCATCAGTATGTACGTGCACAGCTGTTCACCGCCCTCCCAAATACCGCGCCGCAACAGGCCGCAACCGTATCCTCGACGAAACGCAGAATCACATTGCTGAAGTCTTAGGTCTTAGCCTGAAAGTGGTATCTGGCATGCACATCTCAACTGCTACCGTAATCGTTTTGTTTAGTTATCACACTATTCCGGCCGTTGCTGTAAAGGCATGATCTCGGATTTCCGGACTTGATGGTGGTTGCGGCTGAGCTGATACGAAGAGAAATTTAGGCACAACGATACCATACTGCTACCGTTTCATTCGCTCAAACTTTCCCCAGTCCGCCCGCATTCGACCTGAGCAAGTGGATTCACCCCCATGCTCTCAGAATGGACAAGCCTCTCGGGTCTGCTTTGACCTGGCAGAAATCTAAAGTCGTAATGAATGAGCAGATAGGAGAATGCAACCTTTGCCTCGTTAGCAGCGAAGAATCGCCCAGGGCAAGAATGAGTGCCCAGACCGAATCCAAGATGGGCCGCAGTCACGATCACCAATTGCCAGTTATTTTCCTGGCCAGGAATCTGTCGCTTCTTGAAGAACCTGTTACCATCAAATTTTGCGGGTCCGCGTAGACCTTCGGGTCTCTCATTCTGTCTGTTGCGACAGAGATCGGTGCGCCTTTGGGCAAGATGGTCCCGTCGGAGAGCTCCAGCTTAGCATCTGAATTGCGGGTGATGCTTACTGATGGAAGGTCAGCTGCAAGACTACTGCATGAAAACTTGGGGAGAAGGCGTACCAATTGATGCGGGGCTCAAACGTTGAGACTCTTTTAGAAAGCTGTCCATGAGCTTCAGTTTTTGGAGCGCGGCTTTTGTCCAACCATTCTCTTGAATCGCAACACGAATCTCAGCTCTAAGCGGCTCGGGATACGAGCAGAGGTCAAGAATAGCGGTACCAAGGAAGTTGCTTGTGGTGTGAATTGCCGCGCCACTGAGGAAAAGTTGATGGAGAGGAAAGTCATATGGCTTCCCTTTAGCAACGTCATCCATCCATCCGATGGTGTCAGTCGACTTGAGTAGGTTTCCATCCTTGGACTAACTGCGTCTTTCCTCTCTTCGCTTGACCACAACGGGATCAATGAGACGGCGGGCATCTCTGATGGCCTTGCGACAGGCCTGTCCTTCAGGGAGGAATATGTTTGCAATGCGGCGTAGGAATGCAGGAAATAGTCGAAGCTTGTGGACTGCGATCATGACATTTATCGAATAGCTTCCGACAATATCGAGCCATTCTCTGTTGTGGGATAGTTCTGGGCCAATGAATACGAGGGTTGGAAGGCGAGCGACGAGCTCCAGACTTTCCTGGGACACATTTATGGCTCGCCATTCTATGGCAGTCAGCACTTGTAACTTGACAAAAATTATGGCTAATTATTGGCCCCATACCTTGAGATTCTCCCAGCCTCTCTTGGAGAGCTGCAGCAGTCTCATCAGACAGGTCCCCGATGATGTAATTTAACCACTCGTAGCTTTAGCAAACCTGAATTAATCGGTGAGGGTAGGCAGAAACATACTCAGTGATTGGGTAAGCTTTGACTTTATTGTCTCGACTAAGACGGAGCCGAACAGAGTGTGGAACGACTCTGTGAAACGGTGCGAGAAAGAAGACGCCGCTTGTCTTCTCATTATTGCTACTGAGGTCTGCTATATACGTGTAATGATCGGATTTACGGAAATACACATGAACTGGGCATATGAAGTGTGTAGGGGTAGGTGATGGTGTAGCGAGAAAAGCAAAGAAAGAACACGTGTATAAAAAAGCAAATGAAGCACGTGATTTGCGGGCCAATGTGGTTGACAGACTCGTACCCAGACAAATGGGAAATGAATTCCTATGAAATATTTAGCTTGTGTGGATGGGTGCCAACTATTTTGGTATGGCCAAACTTTTGAGATCTGCCTTGCGAAACGCAAGTGCGGGTTACTCCGCACCTCATCGGCGTACTTATTTGGAAGTATGATCTTCGGACCAAGCGGGGTAATCACCTGGAAAGGTCCCCCACCCTGAGCACGAGCTTAGCGTAATGAAAACCCAGGATGAAACCAACATAACCTTTTGCAAGCCTTCGTCAAGCACCCCTATAGCATCATGTGCATATTTTTGTTCCGTTTTCTAGAACTGAAACTCTTTTGATTTCGAAGATAATCCCACTACTGGGAATTCAGGAAAGAGTGGATCCGATCTGAACAATGAAGAGAAAATGATAATGAGAACAATAGCCACGGGTACCTTGGCCCATTGTGGGTCAATATACTCAGAAATGAGTGGCATCTTGGAGGTAGGAGACATAATGGTGACGATTTTGATGCCATGGGAGGATTAGCAGATGGCCGGGTCAGGTCTATAAATGACTAGTGAAAGGAGATCTTCAGAGTTGGAAAGTGCTTTTCGGATCGAATCATTCCGGATATACCGCAAATGCTGTCCGCGGATTGGCTGATGGCGAGTCGGGTACGGGTGATTACCTGCCCGACTTTTGAGCTGCGAAACACAAGTACATCATCCTCGCTTGGCACACTTTCTCCGCCTGTGAGAAGCCCCAAGAGTTCCACTATCTCATATAATAGAGGCTCTACTACGGGACTACCCTCATTCTACGGGAAGAAAGAAGTATATCTTGAGGCTTATGCTATTGAAACTATATATTGTCAGAAACAAGATCAGTAGATATGATTGCCGCAGTCTGACGCCACCGCGAGGCTGCCCGGCGATGCGTGCGTCGACGTTATGAACCGGCAGTCACCAATTCCGGTCTTCACCGGAAACTCGTATGCTCTATTTTCCAGTCGCACAATCTCACCGTATTATGAGACCGGAGTTTAGGTGCAACCACGGCAAATACCCCACCACGCATGGCGGCGAAAGTCCTACCAGGCGGCAAAACCCCTACCTAGCCGGCGATACCCCTACCGGGCCGAGACGCGACGAAGGCACCAACCGCAAACCCCCTGCCGATCCCCAAAACATTACGCTAGCCTCCCTTAATGTCAGTCCCGAAAGCCATATCATCCCTTTGCAGAAAACATGTCTCCATCATCTAACCACGCTGCGGCAGCGTCTGAGTACCCGTGCCCTCAATGTAAGAAGATATACACTAGACGAAACCATCTAGCCCGCCACAAAGCTACCCGTAAGACCTGCTGCCTGCAAAACCATGGCTTGCTGTGTGCTGAACCATGCAAGATTCCGGCCAGAAATCCTCCCGCTGCCCCTTTTGCAGCTGCAGCTTTGTAAAGTCGTGAGTCAGATGTACATACCATTTGCTTTTCACTCTGACTTTTACAACCAGTGAAGTTGCTCGACGCCACGCGAAGACATGCCCACGGAGAGGAGATTCCGCGCTCCCGCCAGGAGCTAAGCCTGGGCGCAAGGCACAAAACTGCGACAGATGCGCCCGGAGCAAGTCGTCGTGTGACAGGAATAGGCCTTGCTCCCGCTGTCGTGCACAAAATGCGCTGTGCTCCTACCGGCGCGTAGAGTGCGGTGGTGAAGCAATGCAAATGCAGTTCCTACTGGGGTTCACCGACACTTCGCGCGAGCACCCCGCCCCCATAATTTCCGCGGACGTTATGGAAGAGATCAGGGCGGAGCACGTGTCAACAGAACCAGCCAACCCCTTCCCAACCGACGACGAAGTCTTGTTTAGTTGGTGCTTGGGTGACCTGCTTTTCGACCGGGTCCCAGATTTTCCGCAATGGGACATTGCTTCAGAGCAAATCTACATGCCCGATATTCTGCCAACAAGCAGTGCATATCATAGTCTCGATGGCCGTGTAGAGGAGATTCTTCTCGTACTATCGTCCACGCATGATCAAATGCTGAACCAGCATCTGATGGAGTTCACGGAGTTTGACTTGCCGCTAGCAAGATCTGTCTTCACAGTCGAGAACATCAGGGAATTTTGCCGAGTTTACTTCCTCCGTTGCTATCCACACGCGCCCATGGTCCACCGGCCAACATTCTCTCCCGAAACAGCGTCAACGCCGCTCCTTTTGGCTATGTTTGCTACGGCCTCGGTGTTCTCGGGCTTGCAAGACAACGCCATCTCGGCCCGCTCTTTTTTTCGTATCATTGAAGAGTATGTTTTCGACCAAGCCATTCTCGGACATCGTACACAGCGCAATCAGCATTTTCCTGATCTGGAAGTGTTGCAAGCTGCATGGATCACCGTGGCAGTCCAGGGCAGCATGAATAACATGCAGACGAGTCGGCGAATTCGAGAGGAGAGATTCCCAAAACTCATCAGAACGATGCGTGCTAACGGCATCCTCGGAACAAAACATGCAGCACAGGGGACGGATTGGAAGCACTGGGTCGGAACTGAAATACGAATCAGGTGCATTGTTCAGAAGCCTCAATTTGTGTCGATGTGACTAACATGCGGCATCAGGCTCGCCACGTATGCGTTCTGGGCAGATGGTCACAACTCCATGTTCTTCAATGCTCCGCCACAAATGGTCGTGTCAGAGATAACAGGAGACCTTCCCTGCAGCGAGGAACTCTTCGAAGCGACGGCGCCGGAGTTCGAGGAACTTTTACGCAGAATCCAGCACAGACAACCACCTTCCATAAGTCAATTAATCCCAATGCTTCTCCAAGGGCGGGTTCCTGATGACCTGCATGAGTCGCTCACAATGAACCACATGTTACTACTCATTGCCGGTGAGTTTGAAAGGCACACGAGAACATGAGTCAAGACTAATGATTCCTGTAGCTCTACAGCCGACCGTATTCACTGCCAGAACAACCGGTTTCGGAAAAGAAACACTTGGAGCTGTGTGGCGAGCAACGGTCCATTGGGAGTCATTGTGGAATGCTGTGACCGAGAGGGAAAAAGGAGAGCCGCCAAAACGACATTTAGTGGGATTCATGAAGCATGCCACAGAAGTTTGCTGGCTCATAAGGACGATCGTAAGAGTCGCGGAGTCTGACGACTTGAGCTGTGCGTACATGCGGAACATCGTGACAGACTCGGTGAAAGACTTGCACGACTTCATCCGCAAATATAAGGATTTGTATAGGTTTTAAGCAGTTCAACCACATCCGGATTAAAGAAATAAACTGCGTGGAGAATCACAAAATCGCATTTGATGCATGATTAACATCCCAGCCGCAGAGAGCTCAAAGTCCCACCTGTACAAGGGATTAATTGAGTCATCACCTCTTAACTTAGTTTTCAGGATAATTTTAAAATTTATTTCAAAACCTTAACGTGAATAGAACGTCCCGCAACTGGACGGTAGTCCCCACACAGTCTTGTAATTTACGGCAAGGGGGAGGCAACCAGGCCGGTACCACTCAACGCTTTCGGGCCGCTTCATGCCTACATGGCATTCAAGGGGATATAGGTCTACAAATAGACTAATCATAATCGGCGGAACTCGGATTGATGAAATCCCGTGTGCACTGATTCCGTTATGCTGAAGAGTAGACACCGTTCGGACATAAGCAGCGGAGTTATCGTACCTATCCCTAGCCAATGACTTGTTCACTTAGCATTCTAGATAATATATATACTGTCAATTTCCCTTATCCTTCCTTATTTCAACAAGAATACAGACACTGGTTCAATATAAGCCAAAATGTTGCCCCAAACCACCGCCATTGCCTCCCTGCAGGATGCCAGTCCAGCCAAGTGGGCGGTTCTTGCTGCCACAATTGTAAGAGCTATCCACACCACCTCACCGCAGAGTATCTGACCAATTTAACTCCACACCAAGACGCTTGCTGCCCTTCTTTCCACCTGCGCCTACCGCGTCTTCCTCCACCCACTCCACCGCTACCCCGGCCCAACGCTCCACGCCATCTCCAGCCTCCCGCGCGCCATCGCCACCATGCTCGGCCGCGAAGCCGAGCTCATGCTCGCGCTCCACAAGCGGCACGGCCCCATCGTCCGCGTCGGCCCCAACGAGCTCAGCTACGTCGACCCGCGCGCGATCAAGGACATCTACGGGCACCGGCGGGCGGGCGGCAGGCCCGAGTTCGCGCGGGACGCGGCCTTCTTCGACCCGGCGCTCAACGGGGCGGCCGACATCCTGCGGGCGGCGGACGGGGCGGCGCACGCGCGGCTGCGCAAGGCGCTGTCGCACAGCTTCTCGGACCGCGCGCTGCGCAACCAGGCGCCGCTGCTGAAGACGCACGTCGCGAAGCTGCTGGCCAACCTGGGCGCCGCGCGCGGCGAGCCGGTCGATCTGTCCGCCTGGTTCAACGCCACCACCTTCGACGTCATGGCCGACCTGACCTTCTCGGCGCCGCTGGGCTTGCTCGATGGCAACACCCGCTGGGAGGACTGGGTGCACGCCATCACGGCGCAGCCGCGCGGTATGACGGTGGCGCGCGTGCTGCGCGGCTATGCCGCCTTGTGGTGGTTCCTGTCGCTGTTCGTGCCCCGGTCGATGGCTGCTGCGCGCCGCAAGGTGTGGGACTACGCGGTGACGCGCGTGGACGCCCGGCTGGCGGCGGGCTCCGACAAGCCTGACCTGTGGGCCGAGATGATGGCGCGGAATGAGGGCATGCCGGTGGAAGAGATGCATGCGAATGCGGAGGTGTTCATGGTGGCGGGCACGGAGACGACGGCGACGATGCTGTCCGGGCTGACATGGTATTTGGTGACGAACCCGGACAAGTTTGAGAAGCTGAAGAAGGAGGTGAGGGAGGCGATGCCGAGGGAGGAGGACGTTACGGTCGAGAGGCTGCAGGGTTTGAAGTACCTGCATGCGTGCGTCGAGGAGGGGTTCCGCATGTATCCGCCTGCGGCGATTGGGCCGCCAAGGGTTACGCCGCCTGAGGGGGCGAAGATTTGCGATGGTTGGGTCGCTGGCGGAGTGAGCTCGAAAACACTGCTTTAGGTGTACCAGGTTGGCTGACGGCTTTGGCAGACATTAGTGACTTGTCAGCAGTGGGCGTCGTACCGCTATCCGGACAATTTCACCCGCCCGGACGAGTATATCCCGGAGCGCTGGCTGGAAAACAAGACGGGCGAATTTGCAAATGACAAGAGGGAGATTCTTCAGCCGTTTTCTTATGGCCCGAGGAACTGTATCGGCAAGAAGTAAGCTTTTCCTGCAGCCTTCCCATCAGGCGTCACCATGTACCATTTTGCTGCCATGTGTGCTAACCATGTCTGTTTCGATATATAGCTTGGCTTATTACGAAGTCCGATCTATCTTTGCGTCTATAATCCGGAAATTTGACTTGGAACTTTGCCCGGAAAGCAAAAATTGGCGGGAGCAGCCTGTCTATTCTGTTTGGATGAGGGGCCCTCTTATGTGCAAACTTACTCCCGTGGTGCAATAAATCGCAGTATTTATTATATTACAGTCAAATAGCTCTTGAAAATTAACAAAACTTCCGATCTGGCGTGGGAAAGAAAAGTATGAGTATTGAAGTGTTGCTTCCCTGTCACGAGCTGCATTGAAAATGTGATTGCCACTTCCCTTGTCTTCTTGGCTTACTGTCATTGTGACCTTTCGATGCAATTGTTGCTGCAGCTCCCATGGCTGAAATATAACGCCTAGAGATGTCGCGCTATATACCTCATTGGAGGTCCCGCTATAGCCTTCCCGATATGAACTAATGCGGCTAAACAGCCGAACCTCACGACATATGTTCCCGCCAGAGCCGCCATCGTTAACGCATCCTGCTCACTTCGGTCAGCGCTCTGTCGTTGTGCTCTATAGAAGAAAGATTTATCACTTTTCAACAATTCCTCCTGTTCTTGTGCCTTTGTTCTACATATAACAGTAGCATTCGGTACTACTGCTAAGGAGCCACCAACACGCCCGGAGAACACGAAATTGAGTTTGTGCTGACATAGGGTTTCGGACCAGTGTAATGAGTACTTTTTATTGTCAAAAAGAAACACAAAGCTTAGGAAATGTCATGAGGGTCTGTCAAACACGACTTTTTGTTCTCCTTCTCCATAAGCAGCCTCAGTTCACTCGTCGTCGAGAATAACGCCCGTCTCTAGAACAGCCTCGACATCCCCGAGTACAAATTCATCCGTCTCTTCGTCAACTTCATCCATTCTTTTCCGCCAGTAGCCGAAGAAGAACTCATCGAATGGCTGGCAAAGCTCAGTGAACTTAGCGTCAAACTCTTCAACCAAAGCCTCTAAACGCACTGCTAAATGTTGATCCTCTCCTTGTATTTCGTCAATCTCCGCAGAGTCCATGATCTCTATCATTTGGTATTTTTCCTCAAGGATTGCGTGAGTCACACCTTGTTCGTAATCACAAGGACGCCTGTGCCTGTGTCTACAGCAAGTGTGCTTCATTCCAAGACGAGTGAAGGTGCTGACGCGAATGATATCCATGACAACCTGAGCTTGTACCTGGCCGGATAGCATGATGTGCTGTAGTAGCCCGGCTCCACGGCGCAAGTGTTTAGAAGCTTCTGGTTCAATACTGACACACCTCACCATGTCCCATATGCCTCGGGTGAATAGTGAAGCAGATGTACAACCCCAATGTACGCAATAGCAGTGACAAGGATCAACAGCAGGATTAGTCAAAATCCTGCGCAGCTGAGTGATGCGTGTTACATCATCAGCCAAGATTCCGGTGCGATAGACGCCGTATCCTGCCTCATATGCGATGCGGTGCATGAGTTTGAAGCATCTACTCTCTCTGTCTGACGGTATCCCTGGGCCGCAGACAGTCGTGGGGATCGGGCTCTCAAGATCTGCTCCATGAGTCTCAAACCAGTCAACCAAATCCAGTGTACTTTCCAAGCCACGTCGGTGGGTCAGGTACGACAAGTTCACCGTCATCAAAGGGTGAAGGTCTTGAAAGTCGACGTCGCAGTGATCGAAACCAGCCTTGAACAACGCATCGGCTAAGTTCACACTCATGTATGACGAGTGGTATATTGAACCAGGCCGAATATTTTGATAATGCCGAGGAATGTTGATTGAACGCCTTTTCAGGAAATCAACAACCTCAGAGGCATTTTCTTGTGCAATTTTCGAGTCTTCGAGGTTTAAATTGCGAGTGTCCTCATTTGGAAGCCATTCATAGGCGAACGACGAGAGCTTCTTTCGACGACTAGCCAAGGCGTGGCTCAACAAAGAGATTATTTCGTCCGACTGTGCACTGTTCCAGAATTCCAAACCTTCTGTCTCAATGTTTCGAGTGTCTTCGAGGTCGATTCCGGCATCCTCTCCCAGGAACAATCTGACGGATTCGAATTGTCTCAATCGAAGTGCGTATTGAAATGGTGTGTCGCCAGGGATATCCTTGGCTTCCATGACAGTTCGCGTTGAATCTCCGCCTAGTTCGAGGAGAAGTTCAATACCCCTAGCCCAACAAACCGTGACATGGAATGGTGTTTCTCCGGCCGGGCCTCTTTCGAGCATGGGCAGTTTTGATGTGGACAATAGTCGGCAAACGTCAGGCTCGGACTCCTGAAGTAATGCACTACACAAAGCACCGTATTCCAGAGCTTGATAAATATTAGCAAAGGTGAGTAGCTAAGAAATATTCAAATACTCACGAATAGGTAGATCCACCATTCTTCGCCGATGTAGTGGTAAATAATACAGACCGCCAAGGCTGCAAAAGGGTATTTCTGCTTGGGCCGATATTTCCGCACCATAATCGATTAATTCTTGAGCCATACGAGATGTCAAGTGCATTGAGTCCCGATTGATGCCTCGAAATCGGCCTTGGAAGGTCCAAAAGCTTGATTGATACAGAAGAGTATATAGCGGCGTGCTGCAAAACGTCCATTAGGTCTTTCTAAATAATGAAACTGCAAGAAATTTGGCGAAAGGCTGCTTTGCTTACCTGTCACCGTCGTTGATCGGGACACCCAAGGCTATTAGCTCTTTGAGATATTGAAAAAAGATCGCCGCTGTCTCTTCTGTAAAGAATATGCGACTTCCATAGCAAGCTGCCTGCGCTACTGTTAGAGGTATATTCTAATTTATTGTCGAGACATTCAACCATGGGTACGTACATGAAGCAGATTTTCCCCCCGCGTGTTTATATCGGTAGGCCAAGCTTTGCGATCTGTAAAAGTTTGCCGCAGACTACCCAAGCATGTTTGAAGCTCCTTTCGCAGTTCCTCCGCTGCAAGTCCGGTCTCCATTTTCCAGAAGCATTTGTGTACCAGGTCAAAGGCTGGAGACCACTCGCAGGTTGCTCGGAGTGTAAAATTAGGGTAGACCTGAAAGTCTCGGGAAAATGCATATTGGGAGTACTGAAAGACGAACTCGCACTTCAGTAGAAAGTTGAAGAGCTGAAGTTGCCCAACGAAAGCCCGTTTTCTCCGGTTCTGGAACGAATAGATGCACATCTTCGCGTGTGTACCAGCGCTAGTAGCACAAGGGCACCCCGTGCCAAAAAGCGCAACCTTCGAAAAGGACCCGGCTCCGCGCATGGTAGTAGCTTGATCTCGAGTATGAAAGGACGAGCCAAGTATTCCTGGAGCTTTCTTTTGGGACCGTGTAGGTTGAAGCGGTGATGGAGCACCGGTAAGCTCATCGTCTGAACCAGGAGTCGTATTATGCCCAAGGCTGGTGTCTTTCTGGCCTGTTGCCTGTATCTGCAGGCTTTTCAATGAATCTTTGATCGACTTCTCTAGGCTTTCCAACCGGATTTGAAGCGATCCATCGAGCCTTGACATCTCAAGGTCGAATGCCTGTTTCATTGGGGGCACCACTCCGGAGATCTGTGCCGACATATCTCTTCCCTGAATGGATATTAGAGAAGCAAGTGTATTCGATTCGGAGAGAGTTTTGCGATGTATATCGGCTGTTAGATCACTGGAAGCGTTGGCATTTACTGGAAGCTCCGTTTGTTGTTGTCGAACTTACTAATTCATCAAAAGAACCTGGCTTGATAAAGCAAGGTGAAGGTCATGCATTTTTTGTCGAAATAACTGTAGCTTTTCCCTTTGGAAGGGATACTGCAGTTTCCATGCTACACGTTTACTGTAGTTCTTCAGACGTGCAGTGGAGTTCTGTTGAGAATACTTGTCGCTCAACTTCCTGAAGTCTTCCATGCACAAACCACACGCATCGAGACAGGATTGGACTGTGGATCTGGGTGTTGAATCTGTTCCTGAACTTTCTCGGAGGCGTTCGTCAAGGAGGTGAAGGAATCCCTGGAGCCGATCGGCATGCTGGCTGAGGAGGAGAAGGTCTTCGTGGCGTGATTGATAGCCGCGGCAATAACGGACAAGTCCATCACAGAGCGTGATTCCGATAGAGACTAGACTGACAGATCCAGTTGCGAAGGAGAATTGATCCATGAGAAAAGTGTGAGATGGTGGGATGGAACACGGCCTACGTGTGAAGCAGAAGAATTATTCTTCTTTGAGAAAATGCGTGTTCAGCCTTGGGGGTTTTTATATGCAATCTTCAACAGTGGATGCATGCATCGCGCGATCACATTCTTGGCGCTTTCGGAGGTCTCACATAAGCCTGCATAATCAGCAAGGCGCATGCGCAGCAACAGGCAGAAACGTGCGTTTGCAAGGCTGGAGAGCAGATCCAGAGAGCATTTGCGACCATTGGTCAAGTACTGCGAAAAATGGCTCATCCAAGGCAGAATCCAAAAGGAAGATCCAGGCTGCAATACATCTATATACTGCAACGTAATAGCGTCAACCTCAATCAAAAACGCGTGGTCTGCCTGGTCCCTTTTGTTTCGCTCGTTCTGTTAGTGGATGCGAAAGGAAAGGATGAATTCCTCCCCATGAACTTCCTCAAAGTCGCATGGTCTCTGGTTTCCCCACTCCCGCCCATATCGGTGCCGGCAACTCTATCAGCTCCTTACCCATCAATTCCGCCCTCACTCCTCGCCCCGATAGCTCCGCAACTGGCCTCCGACCCTCTGGTAGCTCTTGACAGTTTGCCCCTGTCGGCAGTTCCAGTACCTGGTCGCCTTCAAGCTCATATGATTTGCCTTGGCGCACTTGCAGAGGTCGTGTCTTCTTCGGAACCTGTTGCTGGGGCTGATACTGCTTTTGACCGAGTATGTAGCCCCATACAACCAGCAGGCCCAGGAGCCCGATGCTCAGGAGCACACCCAGGGCTACGGATATGCCGATCGCAAAAGGCGGCATAACCTCTATTTTTGATCTCTTTGCGGATGACCAGGGTGAAGTGGTGTCGAGCGCCGCGGCGGGCCGTGTTGTTGATGTTGGACGGGCCGCAGCGGGTGTGGCGGGGGAGAGTCCCGTTGTTTGAGTTGCGATTGCATTTGTGAATGCGGAGTTGGTGGCGGCGGCGCCTCGCGGTCCAGGTAAGCTGACGGCCGGATATGTTACGGGCGCCATTTTGAGAGGCTGTGGCGCCTGGACACGCTGATGCTCGTCGTGGAGAATCTCGTGCGTCCTCCGCACAAAGGATAAGGCCTCAATGCGCTCAATGCTTTGCGACCAGCGGCTGGTTGTCTACCGATAGGACCTTTCTGATATTCCGAGGAAATTTGACGTGAGAGTGAAGGCTGCCAACGGTTGATAAGGCGGATGTCCCCGTGGTGCTTCGCGGCCCCCCACCAGATGGCAGGGATTTGTCCCAAGCGAGGCACCTGCCAATCGTGGCAGAAATGTGGCGGTATTTGTGTGTGATAACGTCGGTCTCAAGGTGCAGGGCTCGATTATTCTCTTGTGCCAGCCAGAAAGTATACAGGTGGCTTCCAGAAAGCGAGTCTCGCTCCGGGAACCGGCAGGGCTAGGGCAAGGATTACTCCCACTCTAATGGATATCGGCACCTTGAAGGGGGTTACAACCACATGTTAAGCTAATTTGAATCCATTTGACAGTATAGAAAGCCGATCAAGAGGTTCAGAGCGGTTCGAGGCCTTACAAGAGTCAGCTGTATCTTCTTGAGTCACCGAAGTTGGAGCCAGGCATTTGGGTTCTTCTTTATTGAAAAGCCGGCGGACCCCAAGTCCTCAAGATATGTAATTATGTAAACAACCTACAGCAAGTTCCATGCTCCCACACAAAGTAGTACGAGCCATCGTCAATATCAAGAAAAGAATAAAGTCTCGCCAAAATAAGTGCCTGTTGCGGCCACCTCTATACCACTGCTTGCCCTAGCTAAGCCACTCGCCCTCTCTTCCGACGTCACTAACAGGACCTTAGGCTTGTCATGTCACATATGATGAGCATATTGTGTTCGTGCTCCGGGCATGGTGAATGAGTGAGACAAAGCAGATGGTGGAAAATCTTGAAATTTAGAATATTTACACTCAATTACAAATCTACACATACTTTACAGCACACCACAAAAATATGAGAATACCAATCCACCCTCATCGCAGTGACCGGTGCGCCCTCCCCGTCTTCACATACTCCGAAACCTCGTCCTCGCCCGGCCACGGCCCCAAACTCGCGGCCACCCCCTCCACCTTCTCCCTCACCAACGCCACCAACTCCTCCGGCGCCGGCTCGATCAGCGGTCCAAGCCCAGCCGGTTCGTCTTCCAGAACGGACAACGCGTCCTGCGCCGATGACGACTGTTCCCAGCTGCGCTCCAGGAAGACGCGCAGGGCGACAACGGCACGGCGCAGGCGGGAGTGGCCGTTGATTTCGTTGTCGCAGTGGAGCAGCAGGCCCGCAACGTGGTCGTGCATGAAGGTCGCGACAGACAGCAGGCCTTCGTGGTCGCCCATGGTTCCGAGGGCGCGGATGTAGTCGTGGAGGACGGCTGGCTGGGGCACTGCCAGCAAGTGACGGTCCAGCACGGTGGGAGCGCTGTCCCGGTAGATGGCGGTTTGGAGGTAGGTTCTGAGGCGTGTGAGGTCGTCGAGGCCGACCAGCTTATTGAAGATCGAGCGGAGGAATCTGGAGTCGGTGTCATTGTGGGTTAGGTGCTGCGATAACGCGTCGTCGACGGAGTTGACGGATTCTTCTTGCTGCTGGGCTAAGCGGTATTCTCGGAGGGCAGCTTGGAATCTGAAGGCGAGGCAGACCGTTTGGAAGCCTTCTGCATCCAGCTCAACTCCTGCTCGGTCCATAACTTTCAGCGCTTGGCGTATGAGCTCCGTGGTCCCACTTCCGCCCTGCATAGTGCCGAATTTGTGGACAGCACGCAATATTTTGTTCCATCCCGGGCGGTATCGTGAGGCCTTGCGATCCATGAGCGTGATCGCCCTATGGATGAGCGGACGATGATCCCCAGGACCTGAACCAGTGCTCGTTCGGTGGAACTTGTCAGGGATCGGAAAGTGCCTACACAGCAAAGTAATGTACGCGTTGAAAACCTTGTCCGGAACAGCTTTGACTTGTTTTTCAGTGATTACAAGCTCGAGCAGAGCGGCTACGCGCGGGTCACGACTGGAACGAATGAAATCGAGACCACGGCTGAACTTGTGAGTCGTCTCGACCAGGAATGCCACGCATTCATTATTCGGATAGATCCCTTTCGATATCATCCTGCCATACAACTCATCGACTGACGGTGGCTGTAAACGTGGGTCCAAACGCTCGTGCGGTGATTCCGGCGTCGGCAAAGCTTCTCTTCTGTCTCCAGGAAGTTCCTCTTTCTTTTGGTTGTTGTTCGACTCGGATTTCTCAGGCCTTTTCCGAGATCGAAATGTTACTTTTTTCGCTCCAAAGATCCTCTCAAACAAGGCCAAGTATACTGGCATTCTAAGTTGCGGTTTACGAACCGTAAGGGCCTCGTATGCAAGGAAGATTGCCCACGATTCTTCGACAGTTCTCGTGGTTCGCAACCGAGCCGCCCAAACCTGATGGTCCACGTTCCGGAAACAGGGGAAATCGCGTGGCAGCTCTTCTTCTTTTAGGGCGGATACAAGCGCGTTTTGAATCCTTGAAAGAATGATTCTGTTCTGGATGACGGGACTACCATCAGAATCCCACCCGGCGTAAAGCTTGACTATGTTGTCCCACCCGAAAGCAGGATATCCGGCTTCGTGCATGCGTATTATTGTCTGACCGGCGCGCGAAATTCCATGCTCAGGCCCAATTTCGGCATCCATTGCCGTACGATCTTCTTTCCATGGAGGCCAAGAGGTAGACTTCAGCTCAGCCCACTTCCTTTCTTCTCGCGTTTTCACATGTGCCAGCTGAATACGCGAAATTGCCCGATAGCCCATTTGGGTGATGACCATTGGTGGCTGGTACTCTGACATCCGTCGAAGTACATCGTATTGTGCGCGTAGCTGGACCGCAGCAGAAACATAAGGACGAAGGGAGGTCGGCAGGGAAATAAGTTCCAGTGTTCGATTGTACAGCATCGTCAAATGAAGGCGTCGCTTTTCCAGTCTCTCCTCACTGATCGGCCTTTCGCGAGGCTCCTCTCGAATGGTGCCAATATGCGAGGGATTGATCCTTGAGACGATAAGGTTCGTGATAGGCTGTATGTTCTCCGGATCTATTGCGCGAGCCTTGCGCAAGAGACGGATGCAGATGAGGAAAAACGTTTTCTCATCGGTCGAGACGGGTCCGCGAAACGCACTGTGAATTTTTTCTTGTCCAACGTCAAGATGCGTTTCGGTGTACACAACAAGACTCCGAATAGCAGCAGCTGAGAAGTCATTCCGCCGGCATAGTAAGCACAGAACCCATGCCGGAACGGGCCTCGTTATGGCCAACCCATCAATTCTTCCATCAAGCAGTGCATTTGCTGCCCTCTTGGCCGTTTCCGCAGTGAGAATTTTACCCCAGACCTTGAAGTCATCCTCTGTGTATCCCTGCCTTGTAACCCACTTCTGCACTTTTGGTTCAATGGGAGTATCCCAGTGCGGCCCCCGTCTCCTGTAAACCGCCTTGAGGTATTTGGCCAGGTAGAACTGGTGGGAAGGCCTGAACAGCTCGTACGGGTGGAAGTATCTGGGATGCTTGGGATGATGAGGTGAGGAATGCTTGACATAGCTCAGATTTGCTTTGCCACGCACGACTCTCGGAAGATTCCAGGCGACGCGGTTCCGGCGCAGGATCCGAATGAGGAACTCGTTGGGGCTGCGGAATCGCTTCTTCGCCTCGCGTTTCGATCCGGGTATGGTCGACTTCCAGTCGAGTGGAATACTCTTCCACCTCCTCCTCTTGCTAGACCAGCCCTTGTGCTTGATGACGATTACGCCATTCTTCGCGGAAGAGCTACCCCGCCCGGTCTGCTCGCGGCAGGTGGCAGTGCTATACCATTGTAAATGGCGGCTGTGGCGGAAGATCGGGCAAGGGATTGAGCGTGAGGATCCTTGGGAGGAAGCGATGGCACAGCGGTCAGGGCGAAGCCATTGGCGAAGGCTGGGGGTTGGAGAGCATTTTGGAGAGGCCTGCGATGATCAGCAACTTGGCGACGTATTATGTAGATGCGGCAATGTACTCTCACGGACGAGACAGCGCAGCGGGTGGCAGCAGCCGCAGCGGGGTCAGCAGACAGGACTCTGCGCGATGCAGGCAGCAGGGCATTGAGGGGCATTCATGGACGTGGGCGGCGGGGTGCGTTGGGAAAGAGGGTTGGAGCTGGGTGGCAGCTTGCCGGCCGAAAAGTCGCGGTCGTCTTGGCGTGGCTGATTCTCGCATCCGGGCATGCGCTCCCCTGCCCACGGCGTCGCCGCGCCAGAGCCTTGCGGTGGCAGAGAGCATCCGAGCAGCGCGCACGCAACAGCCCGCTCACGTCCCGCGCCGCACCACGCGCCCTTGCGTCGCCCGTGTTGAGCGCCGCGACGCGTCCTGGCTCGGTGGCTGCAGCTGCAGTGTTGCCGGCGGGTGGCCCGTGCCTGAGCCTTTCGTTCAACTGCGCGCCCACTTGACCTCACCAGCACCAGGCCATCGCGCACACCCCCATCCGCATCGCGTCCGCGGCCCCAGACATCCACCGCCCACGCGAGCCATGTCGACCGCCAACGGCGCCCTTACGCCGCCCCCGGCCCCGCAGGACTCCGACTCCACCACCACCTCGCCGTCCGCCGCGAAGCGCAAGCGGGAGGCCAGCCAAGCACACGCGCTCGCAGCCCGCGACCCGTCCGCGCAAAAGCCCCAACCCGCACACACCGACGCACGCTCGCTCAAGGGTCTGCTCGAGGACGTCCTTGAGATCCTCAAGAGGTCTGCGCACCCGCCCCGCCCGCGCTTCGCCCTGCAGCGCCCTCGCCGCAGCTCCCGCTAACTTTCCATCTGCCACAGTTACGACACCGCCCCGTCCATCCTCCAGCAGCCAGTCCGCAGCAATGGCGACCGCGCAGTGTCCGGCGAGCCCACAACCAAGCGTACCAAGCTCGCACAGCCTCCTCCCAGTGACACCTCCATCAACGCAAAAGTTCAGTCCGACGCGTACGCGTCCTTGGACGAGCTCGTCGCCGATGTAGAAACAGTCTGCTCCCAGCTTCTGTCTTCCGTCAACGTGCAGCATGCATCTTCAGAGGCCGACACAAAGCTCGTTACCGGCACGTTGGCTTTCAAGAAGGTCCTGAAGAACATTGTCATCAGGGAGACGCATCGCCAGGCCGCCGCTGCGAAGGCCGAGGAGGCCGATGGTGCCGAGGGTGAGGAAAACAATGCGACAAATGGCGTTGTCAAGAAGGAGCCGGTGGAGGATGAGGCGGACAGCTTCTCGGGTAGCAGAGCGGTGCTCACACTTTTCGCGTCGGCGCAGGGCAACAAGCAGCTGTTCTCCAGCTTGCAGAAACCGGTGAAAGTCGAGGGTGGGAAATCCAAGAACGAGGTAACCGAGCTTAAGAGTGGCGTCGATGTAACCCTTCCCTTGGACGAAGGTGGACTTCCCAGCATGATCTCCACGACAAAGATCATCCCCGTGCATACGGAGGATGCCATCGGCGGAAAGAGCAAGGGCCCCACGTTTGGAGAGGTCTTTGGCCCGCCCCCAAAGTTCAGAGATCTGAAGCCTCCCGTCCCTGCAAACCAACCCGTGAACAAAGGTACCACCGTCACTTGGGGTCAGCAGGACTTGACTTTCCGGACCGGCCGTCGTGGTTCTTCTTACTCCAGCCAGAAGCTCTCAACCGGAGACTGGCTTGGCTACAGCGGGGTGGATGTTGAAAAGGAGCCAACTTCTCCCTCGGCAAAGAGGAAGCAGAGGGACCGCGCACTCAGCACTGGAGAGGTCAACCCTCCACTCCCGGATGAGGAACAGGCAAAGCTTGACAAGGCCAGGGCTGACGCATTATTCCGGAGTGTATACTCGAGCTTTGCGCCCACCCACGATGACGGGGTGGCAGTTGTGCCTGAGGAAACCAAGAATCGTGTTTGGTGGCAGAAGGTGGGCGAAAAGAGGTTCAATGAGGTCTTTGCGCTTGACCCGGTATTATTCGATGCTCAGCCTGGTGAGGTTCTGGAAGGCGCGCCTGCCGATGAGAATGCAAACGAAGAGGAAGCATTCAAAGAAGCGGCTGAACAATTTGCTCCCGAGGAGCTCAATATTCCAGAGAAGTCGGCGAAAGACCAAGAGAACAAGGAGATCGACGAGCTGCTTCAGGAAATTTCAGAACTCTTGGAAACCCTCCATTCCTACCAAAGAATCAGGCAGAGCACCTTGACGACGCCCGCAAGAACACCGGGCACTCAAGACGCTTCCGTTAGGCCATCGACTCCGTCGGCGGACGAGATGGATATTTACACCATGCTGAAGACTCAGCTTTCTTTAATGATCTCTCAGCTACCTCCGTACGCCGTTGCCAAGCTCAATGGAGATCAATTGGAGGACCTGAACATCAGCAAGAAACTCGTCATCGAAGCTAAGGACTACCGTGGTGTCATGGAAGAGGATCAAGTGTCGAAGCTGGCTAAATCTGCCGCAATTGGTGCTACTGTTGGAGCTCCTGCCGTTCGCCCACCCGGAGCCCACTACCCTCCAGCCGGCCAATTCGCCCGAACACCAGCTGCACCGCAGTATGCGTCCAGGCCTGTTGGGGGACCACCCGCTTACTACCCGCAACAACAACCTCCCAACCGGACGCCTTCCGTGTCTCGTTACCCGCAACAGGGCTACCAAACGCCTGGCGCTTATGCGTCGACTGCTCAGCGTCCGTCTTACGGAGGGCCAGCATATGGTGGAACTCCTCGCCAGCCATCATACGGTGCAGCTGCTTCTACTTACGGGCAAACACCTGGATACTATCCGCAACGACCGGCAGCTGGGTATGGAATGGCTCCGTCCTACTACCAATCCACACCTCAAGGTGGAGCGCAAAATCGTTACATGCAGCCCGGCTCCGCCTACCCTCCGCGCACGCAGGGCGCAGCGCCAATGTACAACTATACGGCCACAGGCAGCCCACACGTACGTACCGCATCACCGCTCAAGCAGGGACAAGCGGGTACGGGGCAAACGCCCTACCCTCCGCAACGTCCGCCGTCGGCGTCAGCGAATCCGTACGGTACGCCCGCGCATCAGCAGCCACAGCGCCCCTCGTACTACCCCCACACACCGTACGGCACCACCGGGCAACCAACACAGCCGCTAACCCCTTCAGCTAATGCTAGTTACCACGCAAGCATCCAGGCACACGCGCGGGCAACTCTAGGTGTTTCAGCAGCACAGGCGAACATGGCGAGAGCGTCAAGTGGTACCCCTCAGCCGCCTGGAAGCTCCGGCTCTGGTAGTCAAGCTCAGTTCGGTGGGCAGAGCCAGGGACAAGGCCAAGGTGGCACCACGACGGTAGCCTCGTAGAGTAACATCCACCAATCCAAGCAGAAAAGGCGGAATGCATGCATGCAAAATTTCACGGCGCGGTACAGCGGAGTCCTTTGGCTACTGAATACTCTGGAGTGATTTGAGTAATGGGTCGAATAATAAGGGGCGTTCCTTGATTTTACTTTTCAGAAAGATTTTCAGCAGGGTCTTGATATTTTTCATCTGATGCATCGAGGCGCGGAACAATCCCCGCTGGTTTCTGGGGGAAATGGGAGCAGGAAGGCTGTTGTCGCTGTGGAAGCAGCGCGTCTGGGGTTCGAGGACAACTCGTGGAATGATTTTCTGCTGCTCTGTTTTTATTCTTAAGTTGACGTGCGACACATGATATAGACATTTTTTCCATCATCATCATCAGCAGCGGCCGGGAACGGCCATTAGCCAGAAAATCAAAGCTTCTTTCTAAAGATAGACTATGTGATCGCGATCAAGACGTAGGTTAGCATATTATTTACATTCCCCAGGCTTCATTATGATTTTGCACAAGCGGGCCCGGTGACCCGACATGATGGTCGCGCATAAGGTTTTGGGTCCACAGCTGCAAGCTGCAAGACATGCTGAAGACCTCAAAACGTGCACATCTTCACCACCTTCGGCGACTGTCAGCGCGGCGTATGTACTCATCCATCGGCGACCCGCCGGAGATCGCAGCTGCATCATCTGCACCATCACCTATACCGGCGACCATCGGATTTAACACAACACATCCCTCCGCATTCGTCGAGACCGCTAAAGAGTTGATGGGCACGAGCGACGCGGCTCGTCCGCCGACCCCAGACGGCGCGGATGCTAGTAGCCTCTAAACGTGTGCGAAGCCCTGGTAGTGACATCATGCAAGATGCGTAGAGCCTCCTGCCTTCTCCGCATCTCAGTCTGCGTTTCATCCATCTCTCCGAGGCTCGGGGAGTATTTCAATTCCCCACTCCTTCCTGTCTCTCACCTGTAGAAATCTCCCGCCTGTGCACGCACTTGACCTACACCAACCTGTCTCTACCATCTAATATCTATTAAACCCCTCCCGCCAGAATGGTCACCGTCGGCCTCGGCCTCCCTGTCCCCAACCTCGCGCCCATCACGGCGACCTGGACCGCCCCGTTCGCAGTCTACCTCGTCTTCCTCTCCAACCGCATCGCCTACCACCGCATCAAAAACGACACGTTCGTCTCGGCCCTCCCTCTCCCCGCACCCGATCCGCCCACTCTAACACCGCCTCCCCTCCCACAGCTACATGGGCGACCGCGCCAAACCCATCGCCTCCACGACGGCGCCCGAAGACGACCCGCTCTTCGTGTCGACGCGGTGCCACGCCAACTTCCTCGAGAACGTGCCGCTCGCGCTGCTCTTCTCCGCCGTCGCCGAGCTCAACGGCGGCAACCGGCGCGCGCTGCACTACGCCCTGGCGTCGTTCTTCGTGCTGCGCGTCGCGCACGCGGAGCTCGGGCTGCGGAGGAGCTTCAGGGGGATCAAGAGCTTGGGGCTGGGGCGCATCACCGGGTTCTACGGGAGCCAGGGCTTCTTGGTCGGGCTGGCGGGGTACTCGGCGTGGTTGGTGAGGGGGTACTGGGGGTTCTAGAGCGGGAGGTGAGGGTGGCGGTGGTGATGATAAGAGATCTCCGTGGAAGGCGGGTGGATGACGGTGGTGGAATGCGAGGCTGTGGGGCGCGGAGATGAAAGGGTCTGCGGGGCGCGGGGTGCGTGTGGATTTTCGGGATCGCGTGCAGCTCCGTCGCGTTGGGCAGCGGTGTCGCGATTGCTGAGTGTAGATGTAAGCTACCGCCGACGGTCGGAATTTTTGCTTGGATGTTTTTGGTGCTACGCCCTTTGCTGTGCGCCGGCGTTTGGATGAAGGCTGCTTCTGCCCCGCCATGTGACATGACATAGCTGCCTTCTGCGCCGCGGATAGATGCGCTGCGTCCGACAGTGGCGGGTCAATGGCATGTGCGCAGGGCGCATGGGGCTTATCAGCCTCCACAGACGTCACACCTGAGGCAGGCGGGCGTGAGTTGGACGACGAGCGCAGGGAGGTGCACCTGCAATTCCGTAGATCGTCAGGGCCGGGCGACTTACGTCATGGGCCTGGCTCTCTAGCGCGCGCGCGGCCCGCCTCGTCCTGCCTTGCTGCCCTACCGCATCCTCGCTGACCACACAGCGAAAGCCCAAGCGACCACGCCCTGCCTGCCCGCAAGAAAGAGCACGCTGCCTCCCGCCCTCTGCAGCCACACCCACCGCAAGACTCTCGCGCCAAACCACCGCAACACCGCTCCTCCACGCGCCCAGTCACTCCACCCCGCACTCCCACCACCGCCCGCCAGCACCCACAATCGCGTCCATCCCCCTCGCCAGCGCCCTGCCCGCCATGTCTAACGTGCCGACCCTCATCAACCTGCCGCCGCCCCCGTCCGACCCGGTTACCCCGTCAGATGCCCCGTAAGCAACCCATACTCCCAGTGCCCCAGGCCTGCCCGTTGGATCTCCCCAGTCCTCAGGCAGCAATACCGCCCGCAGACGGCGAGGTGTCGAGGTGCCAGCTAGAGAACGGACGTGTGTCAAGAACACCCACGCTGACAGCAGCATCGGTAGCGGCACCCCCAACTCGGCGACGACGTCCATGTCGGAGCTGAGCACAGTCGCCATCAAGGACGGCCACCGGGGCCACCTGCCGCACCACCACCAGAACCCACTCGATGCTGAGCGCGCCGACCGCATATCGCGACTCGCCGGCCTGGAGCGCGTTGCCGCGACGGGTGGCCGACCGTCCAACCTCAACCCTTCGTCGGCGGCGTACGGCCACAACCCGACGGGCAGCAGCGGCAGCATTCCCCCGACCCAGGGCTACTTCGACGCCAACAACCAGCCGCAAATCGTGCGCGAGCGCAGCACCGTCGGCTCGGCGTCGGCCACGGGCTCGGTCGGCGGCCGCACCACGTGGGCGTCGGGCAGCGACGTGGGCTACGACCCGAGCATCGCGGACCGCATGAGCGAGGACCAGGAGATGGAGACATCGAGCATGGGCGGCTTCAGCGACGAGGGCGCGGCCAGCCTCGTCGGCTTCGGCGAGGGCGCCCGTACGCCGGCCCGCGCGCAGAGCGGCGGCATCGGCAGCCCGGTGGTCGGCAAGGCCAGCGCCGCCGCCACGTCCGCCCCCGGCAGCGCCGTGCCCGGCTACATGCGCGGCGAGGCGCCGCCGAGCCCCATGACGGGCGTCAGCGCCGGCAGCGGCGCCAGCACGCCCAGCACCGAGGCCCAGGTCCGCGACGCCCAGCGCATCGACGGCATCACGTACGATGCCGGCGTCACCGACACCACCACCAGGGCCCCGCCGCCGCTGGGCGATCACTCGGCCAGCCAGCAGGCCGGCGCCGCTGCTGCTGCCGACTGGATGGAGCGCCAGGCCGAGCGCGAGCAGGCTGACAGGCAGTAGCTCGAGCGCGAAGGGAGGGAGGAGACGCTGTAGTCTTCCGCCCTCCCTTCGGAACCCTCACTAAAAGCCAAATGGGGGAGTTTTCTCTTTTTTTGTACGATTTGCGATGGAATGAACGGCTCCTTTTTCTCATTTTTATTTCGATGATTATACCAAAGACTACAACCTCTTTCTCCAAGTGAAAGGGATGACTACGAGGTTATTAGCTGGGATGGTTGCGGGGTTATGAAATAGGTCGCAGCAGAGTACGCGAAACTCGAGACAGGAAAGTGAATTGAGGATCAATATCAGAAAAAAAGAACCATGGAAAAGCTGGCGTGCTCGATCTTCAGGGAGGGCTTGTTGACTTGCTTGCATGTTCATTTGCTGACTGGCTGACGGAAGCTGTTTCTGCCCTTTTTCTTACCGCGCGTCATCGAGGGAAGTCGGAGTTCTTGCTTTGCTTGACCTCTTGCACTGCGTCGCTCAGGGAGCTGGGCAACTTAGGTGGGTGGTGGTAGTAGGGATGATAGCAAGTTTTGCCCACTAGCGTTTTCTGCTCGGGATGGACCAAATTGAAGAACAGCACAGAATATGAGATTATATTTTTTAGTGGCCGTAAGCAGTTGTGCACAGTGAATTGAGTTTGGTAAGGCTACAGCTACAAACATTTTTCTTGAAACTTGTAGTGACGGGGAGCATCAGATGGCTCAGCATCACACGTTTGAGGTATGCAATACACTTCTTGCTTGTATATGCAATGAGATCCAATGACAGCAGCGTACCTGCAGAGAACTTAGCATTGCTGTCGTCTCGATATCCAGATGCTGCTCACAGCAGGCAGCCAATCAGAGCGTGGGTCCCGGAGGCTAGGCTCAAAGAGGACGCGCTAAAGCACACTAGCGCATCTCGCATCTCCAGAGTCGAAGTTTCTCAGCGGCAACTTCTTTTCTGACTGAACGTCTCACCCGCACACCTGCTGCGCGCAATATACCCGTCATCTCCTTCGCGCTCTGACACTTTTACTTGAGGCGCTGAAAATCTCCGTGTTGCAAATATTCAGAATCGATTAGAGCGGCCACATCCAGCTGCAGACGGGCACCGCCATGCCTCCCAAAACCAACGCAGCCGCTGCCGCCGGCAAACCCAAGCTCAGCGCGAAGCGGAGCCGGAAGATTCGCACCGCGGGTATGTGTAGCTTGCCATGTAGCTTTCATTCTTCACTCCTTCCCTATTATTGCGTCCTCACTTTCTTCACTCTCGCATCTGCCTCATAAAATTCCTTCCCTCACATTCTAACGCCACCACCTCCCAGTCGTCGAGTCCTCCAGCAGCAGCAGCGAAGCCAGCAGCGACACCGACAGCGACACCGACAGCAGCACCAGCGCCGCCCGCACCAAAAAGCAGAAGACGAGCACCTCCACCACCACCGCACGTGACGCCGTACGTCCCCCCTCCCTCCCTGTTCCCCCCTCACCACTAACCC
>RKSS01000438.1:0-21178 GCA_009829855.1 Neofusicoccum kwambonambiense
GGAGGTGGTGGGGTGGGAGGTGGTGGGGTGGGGGGAGGGTGGGTTTGAGGTCGAGGTGGATTGGAAGGGGTTGCTGGATCGGTTGTTCGGGGAGGAGCTGGTGGCGAGGAGGAGGGGGGAGGTGCTGGTGAGTTTTTTCCTTTCCCTCCCTCTTGCTGGCATACTGCGCTTTGGCATGTTGAGAGCGAGCATTTGGAATTATGTGACTGTGCTGACGGGCCGGTGACGTGACAGGCGAGGCGCTTCAAGAGAGACCGCGATGCTAAGTGGGCCTATTTCGGGCCCTCCGTCCTGTCTGGCCAGCTGGATTTCAGAACTTTCGAGGCCATCCTGCTGGGGAATGAGAATCACCGGGCCTACCAAAACGGATACCGCGATGCGCGCCGCCTACGCGTCGAGCGCTGGCTCAGCAGTCTCGAAAAGGACCCGAAAAGCATTTCAGCGCTGCGGAAGAAACATATTGATGCCGAGTGGGTGCCGAACTTTCGGATGAATGCGGTCAGAGAGAAGCTGGAGAGCAGGATGGTCGAGTCAGGGGAAGAGAAGGGTCCGCTTCCGTCAGCGCTGAGGAGACGGGCGTTGGAGAGTGACGTGCCGATGAAGCGCGAGCTTGGGGAGCTGGACGAGGAGCTTCTACAGATTCTGGAAGAGGATGAAGCAGAGAATATTGCAGATGAAGATGTCGAGGAAGAATCACCAAGGTGGATGGAAGTTGGTCTTTTGTGGAAGGGGAAGAGTCCTGAAGAGGTCGCGAAACTGGTCAAGCTTTCCGGACGGGAAGAGGATTGAGCACATGTTCCAGGTCGGATTTTCATGTCGAATCTGTCAAAGTGCTTGGGTCCGTCGTGTGTAAAAGGGAGGTAAGGGCGCACCGACGAGGGTGAAGGACACGAGGTGACTATCCTCAAACTGTTTCCACCAGCCTCCCCTTCTCCTGATATAATACGTCTTTGGCCTCGGAGACCGCTTTTACTTCCTCCTAAGCGTCGTCAAGTTACTTGTCAGCTTCCTCGAGGTTCATTTGAGCTGCGTCCATTTCCTTGTGAGCCTTGAGGAGCTCTTCCCGCGCCACGTATTCCCGCGAGTGGCTACAAATCATATCCAGGAACTGATCCACGTCACAGTAGGATGTATGTGAACGCAAATCCTCATCCAAAGTGTCCGGATGCTGACTGAGTGATAGTGAAAAACTCATATTCACAACTTGAAGATTACGGACGCACCGGCAGGGTTGACATTCGGGTGGTTGGCATGCAGGAAGCACAAAATTTCATCCAGTAGCGTGACAGCGGCGCCATCCACTGCAGGCAACTACGTAGTGTGGGCTCAAGGTATGTGTGACATTCAGGGAGGCGTGATGCGGAATTAGGGCTAACTACGTAGAAGGTTCTTGCCTTAATCATGTCACCCGCAAAGACGTATTTTGTCTCCGTCGTCGCCGAAGTTGGACGGGTTGAGCAGGTGGGTGCACGACACCAGGAAGTACGCGCCCTTGGGGATCTTGGTGTCGTCGAACAGGGTGACCTCGCGGTCGGCGTACCTGCGCATGGCGAAGGGCGAGACGGTGGTGATGCGGACGCTCTCCTTCATGACGCTGTCGAGCAGGCGCATCTTGTACAGCGACGTCTTCTTCCAGCCGCCGTCCTCGCGCAGCACGCAGGCGGCCTCCTCGCGCAGCGGCGCGATCAGCTCCGGGTGGCGCAGGATGTCGTACATGACGATCAGCAGCGTCGAGCTGGTCGTGTGGATGGCGGCTGTCGCCAGGCTCAGCTGCGAGCTCACGTAGTCGTACGGCCGCCCCGCCGCCACGTCCTCGAACCAGCTGACCGCGTCCTTGCTCTCGTACTTTTCGCCCGCCTGCTGCGCCGCGCCAGGACCTCGGGCTCGATGATGCGCTTGGCCGCCGCGCGCTGCTGCTGGAGCTGGCGCGACTCGGCGAGGAAGCGGTAGACGAAGGGCCGCGGCAGCGGGTGGAAGGTGGAGAATTTGCGGATCGTGCGGGTGCAGTGGATCGTGTAGCTGACGGAGATGGACAGCCAGTCCTTGTTGCGGCAGAGAGGGCGCCCGAGGAAGACGAGCGACGAGAGGCGCGAGGCGACAGCCTCGGCCACGTGGTTGAAGCTGGCGTCCTTCCAGTCTGTGTGCGCGTGTTAGAGCCGGGGCTTGGGTTTGGGGGAGCAGAGGAGGGGGCTTGCCGTCGGCCTTTCCAAGCTCCTCTTCGAGCAGCATTTCCGTCTCCTCGGCAAGCGTCGCGGTCAGTCCGCCAAGCGACTGCGTCAGCTTCTGCCGCACCACGGTGGCGAAGATGTCGTCGTTGGATCTGAACACCTCAAGCCCGGGGTAGTTGGCGAAGAAGTCGCGCTTTGCAAAGTTCATCAGGCTGCAGTGCTCGTTGCTCTTAAAGTCATCGAGATACTCGATTGGCAGCACAATGAGCGGCCCCTGAGGGGTGATGACTTGGAAGGGCTTGCCCCCTGCCTGTCGATGAATACGTCAGCTCCGCCTTTCGATTCTGGCAAAAAAAAAAAACATCGCAGCTGTGAGAGCGAGCCTCATCCAATCCTTTCTGGACAATTCCGACGCTGCTTTTGGCCCATCGCTCCTTCGCAGGCTTGTTCGACCACTCGCCCTTCGCTTTGCCCACGAGCTTGAATCCTCTGTAGGCCTTTTCTGCGCTTCCGACCCAGTAGCCCAGGAAGGTGATGACCAGCAGCACTAGCGTTACGGCTTTTTTTGTGTGAAGTCGATACTTGCGTCTGAGGCAGATAGGGGCAGCAACGCCGAGGTGTTGGATGTCAGAGTATCCATCGTGATGGTCGAGAATGAAGATGGAAATCGGAACGTCAAGCAAACGTGTCGTCGCAGCGACACGAATAAATAGTCCGCCAACCCTTGTCAAAGGATAACACGTCTCACATTGGGGGAAAGGTCGGGAAGCACACCCGAGGAGATTGACGGTGGATGTTCTGACTCTGGGTTAGTGCCCACCTCGGATTCGGATGCGAGCTCTCATATATGGACCCCGATGTGAACTATGCGATTGGTGAATACGAATGGCTGATCTCTCATTGGGTCGTTCTGGTGCATGCTGAAACCGTGTAGACAGGCCTTCCTAAAGAGGTTGAATCAGAGCTTCTCTACGAGACTGAGTGGTCAAGCACGAGCGGGCTGCTTGAGAGGCGGGAGTGAGCAACAAGCACACCATCAGATAGCAAAGCAAAGAGGTAGGAGTCGGGCCCCCGACCAAGTGTGTAGGGCTAGTAAGACTATACCCGTTCCGCGTAAACTTCCCGATCATGTAAATGCCGGCCAGCCACATTACGAACCATGTTATTCTGTGCTTGACATACCACGACCACGCCACCACCCCCTATCCGTAGTCGGGAGATGGATGATGAGAATCTTAAACGTTCCTGGTTTGGTTCTACATGAATAGCTGTGCTTAGCGAGCGCGCGTTAAACTCAAATATGTGAAGAGAGGACGCGCGGTGGGTACGACTTGGGTTGCTTTTTTTGCGGACACGCGGCCTTGGCTCGCGCTAGTCGACACATCACCAAGGAAAGCATGGGCCAGGTCCATTATTTAAAGTTGAATTTATTTTGACTATCCTCAGCCACAGCCGGGGGTACGCCTTGCGATCTCCCAAGATCAGCCAAGGAGATAAGCAAGTTGCCACTGGTCGATGTTATCAGCGCTCGCTGGCGTTACCTACATGTAGGCAATGAGATATACGAGGTTCAGATGAGCCGAATCCGCATAGTCATGCCCTCGCCCTTGAAGACATTTTGAGCAACCTCACCCCTCATGAGCCTATCAACATTTCTAGAACTCTCCGCAGAGAAGCACATGTTCTGACTTCTGAGAGTCCTTTGGATGTTGCTCTAGATTAAACCACGAACGGCACTCTAGCTTTGAAGAACACGCAAGGTAGTCACCGACCATGGGAACTGCAATTTTAGTCTAAAACGTCCTCTGTGTATGATGAAGAGGGGTCGTTCCGTCGACTATTTTCGGGCTTGTCGGGCTTGTCGGGTGAGCTTTTGTAGCGAAAGCTCTGCATATCTGGTCGCTGGGTCTTCGAAAAGCTCATCTGTGGTCATAATTCTGCTCAGCTCAAGGACGGTAGCATTGGATAGTTAGTGTGGAGATGATGGATGTGTGTGTGGGACATGTACAGTGTGGTTCGCGTCAAAGCTCGATGAACAAATGTCCCAGTGGACTCACTCATTTAACTAGCGTGGCTGTTCCAAGGAGTATGACTCCTCTGTCCGTCTGCCAATAGAAATCACGTCCGAGTTCCTTCGTGTCCCTTCTTCCCCACGCTGATGCTCATGCAGCAGAGTTTGGTCTCCTGATAGTGAACCTGCATCACTCTAACCGGGAGACTCCACAATTTCCCTGCTCTCGTTCTCATACTGAGGAGGTTGCTCTTTTCTGTGAGGGCCTTGGTGTTGTACATCAACAAATGCAGTAGGTGCCCTCAGACGGGGATGAGACGGAACTTCAATATCCAGTATTGCCAGATTCTGGTCCTTTTGCGTTATTGGTACCGCGTCTGCTGCTTTTGACCATGTACCCATGCCTAGCTCTTCATGTGCGAGACGTTGAAGCTGAAGGGTTTCGTTTTGTTCCACTCAAGCTGTGCGTAAAGGTTCCGATCCCGCCGTTTTCGAAAATATCCAAGAATAGGCTCGAGGCTGTACGACACAATGATCGTCAAGCCACCGAAGGAAAATATGATGATTAGGCCGAGTATCGAGAAGGATGTGTACGCGGTTGTGCGAATTTTCTATACATCCGAAGGTCAGTTCCATTACATGTGCAGGGTTTGGGAGTTTGCAGACCTGGTTCCGGCACATCCGACGTTCGTCAGCGCTGTTTCCGTCTTTTACTTTGTACCGCCAATCCGAGTTGGCCATCTGCTTGTCTGATGGCCCGGTCGCAACCGTTAAGAAAGCTTCTTGCAACTGTACCATCCTCGCAGCTTGCCAGTGCTCCACGTCCAATTGCCACTGGTTTGAAGGCAGCGGACCTTGAAAGCCATTGTTGATGCCTTGCCTAGCAAGCAGAGCAGAAGTTCCAGGAGTGCTGACGATACCCGCGGCACCACTCGTCGGCAATCTGAACGCGGACCATACTGCCCATCCCCAAGCGAACGAGACGTGGTCTTTGAACATGTTTGAATTTGCTAAGTCCGGCATGAAAGAACCAAGGAACTGCGTACAGATCCGTTTTGCTGGATCGTTCTCTGCCGTGCAGAATTGTTGGCGAGCTGCGCATCCTAATGGTGATATGTTGTGAAACGGTGCGAGAAAGAAGACGCCGCTTGTCTTCTCATTATTGCTACTGAGGTCTACTATATACGTGTAATGATCGGATTTACGGAAATACGCATAAACGGGGCAGATGAGGTGTGTAGGGGTAGGTGATGGTGTAGCGAGAAAAGCAAAGAAGGACGCGTGTATAAAAAAGCAAATGAAGCACGTGATTTGCGGGCCAATGTGGTTGACATATGTTTTTGTGGGACAAGTATTCCGGTCGAAGTCTATCGGTCTTTGTGCTGGCCTGAGATTCAAGATAGCAAATTGGACCAACTGTTTCGAACCAGGGGTCTTCGTTTGCCCCCAAGTATAGAAGGCTGTTCCCAGAAAGGAACACTATAAACAAATCGGAATCGTTTCTTTGCAATTCCGGTATAGGAATGAAGTCGGTTGAACCGGCAAACAACGAATAATTTCCATTCATAAGGGTGGCTATCTCGACTCTAAAAGAGGATTAACTTCATGCGGAGTTGTCTCGTCAGTGAGCTCCTTACTTGATATCATAATCTTGAGGGGAGTTGCTTCCCTTGCCCAGGATGGTGTCTCCCGGGAGTGTTGTGTGATGTTGATACGTGAACGCATCCTTGCCGGTGTCATTTTCATGCCTTCTCCCATAGTGAAGTCTTTCTTGAAGAGGCCTCAGTCCAGCGTCGGGGTACGTGTAGTAGTCAATGTACGGGCCAGTTGCAAGTGGTGCGCAGCGAAGGACCTCTCTGAACAACCACTGCTCACTTGGAGGCGTGTTCAAACCAAAGTCGTAATGACTATTGAGGTACCCGGTATCCAGAAGTATGTTTTGGTCGTTGTTTCGACAGATCTTCTCGTCAAAAGGGCAACTTGCGTTTCGTGTGGCGGTTGAAAGCAGCCTTGGCTTAACGTATTTATTGCAGTCCGTCGTTGTGGAATTCTTTTCGTAACATTCCATGGCATAATTTGCTGCACTGGATGCCATCCTGGAATTTCATGGAAAACAAACTCGATCATACTCAGAAGCATTGCTCGTGGTGCTGTCGTTTGGCGAGTAGGTACCACACAGGTCCGAAGCAGCTAGAAGTACTTCGTTGCCATTTGTAGCCGACATCGAGACTTTGGATGAAAAGACTCCGGCCACTGCGAAGGTAAAGATGTTGAACATGGTGAAACTATCAGCGGCATCATGTGGCGACAGAGATGAGAAGCATTGTGACGCCATGCCCAAGTAATCTGTAGTAATTTCCAGAGCCCGGCCGACCCATTGGCGGAATTGCGGAGGACGACCTGTCGTTGATGGTACAGCCCGTCCTGATACGATTTAGTAGAGTAAATGTCATGGACGACAAGGCATGCGATTCTCCAGAAACAGGTGCCAACGAACGTAACAAAAAGCGCAATGAAAGCAATGAGTAGATTGCCATCTCGCCGGGTGAGAGTTGTTGTAGCCCCAAGAATCCGCCCTTGGGACCAATTTATCCAAGATCCAATATGGACTTTGTATATTTCAGTAGCTTGGAGCTGGTAAGAAGCGAGGTCCATCTTCTTGGATGGACAGTGGGTCGAGGCCGAAGGTTCGTTTGCGAGTGAAGGCTACGATTTCAAAAGGATCAAAGCAGAGAATAGACGTGGTATATAAGCATTGATAGGCAGCAAAACAACCATTCAGAAAACAAACTGGTGATTACTGAGTGAATACCTATCTACGGCCTGGATACTATTCTCGTTTCTGATAAGGTGATGTGACAGAATACCTTCCGCAAAGACTTACGGCATGGAGATTGTGGGGGCCTGTACTTTGCCTGCAAGCTTGTAGTATGTTACAGCCACAGAGGGTATGCTGCCGGTGAGCTTTTGATAGGTCCTTGAGGAATGCGGTGGCAAGGCTGAAACATTTGGCCTACGTCATAATAGATCAGCGGACCGCCCTTATGAATATTTTTAAGCGCCCATCATGTTCGTGAGGCGAGGGTAGGCTAAAAAAGGGGGTATTGGGACTCGATAGGTTAGTTTTCAATTCCTTGTAGCCAACCGTCTCAAATCACAGCCCCGAGGCCCGCAGAGGCGGAGCCCGCATAGCATATGATGAGAAACATATGCCTGCATTCAAGCCTCGTTTTGCGCACTAGATCAGGTATTGGGCAGAGCAATTGGAAATAGATTGCCGCCTCGTAGAAAAATGTAGATAATGAGACGAATAGCAGGATAGTCTTTAAGTATTTGTCCATCCAAATATGGTAACCTGAAACGGATGGAGGCAATGGCACTCGTGGCGGAGCCGGTGCCGATTTAGGCAACAGTGACTATTTAGACGGCGTGCCAGCCCCCATCTCAGCTCATGAAGCCTGCTAAAAACGGGTTCAAAATGACTCAGCCTCGTCTGCCGGTCTTGTGTGCGCGGCTCTGTCCAGGCCATGCACAAGGCTGAATCGGCCCCAAGGACCCAGGAGCAGCCGAACCCCAAATTGTGCCGTAGCCATATCATTTGGGAAATTTTGCCTCAAAAGATACGAACGGAGAGGCAACGGTACATGTGTCTGGGACATGGATAATCAGCCGTTTGAGTAAAACGGGTTGAACGTACATGTATGATAAAGATTTTGCGCAGCTTGAGCCCTCCAGCTGAGATGCCTCACATCTCGAGAACAACCAATCTTAACCACAATAAAGCATCATGAAGACATAAAGTTTACTTTCATTAGTTTCTCGTATATTGAATGTTATAGAAGGAATTGGAAGCGCGACTGACACCCATGCAACCCTGCGCCGCTTAAGCAAACACATGGCCAGTCGAATCGTGCGTTCCCTTCTTAGCCATCGGACTCCCTTGCTGATCAAAATGAAGGTCTCCTTCTGCCTCAGCAGGTACACTTTCTGAATGAAGCTCGAATGGAGCAGGGGCCCATCGATGCGCTGCAATCTGCTGTCGGCGGCGCCAAAAGAGGAACTTTAGCAAATTACGTCATTGTATGTTAGTCCATCTATAGTTAGCGCAAGAGGAGGCTATATAAGGGCACCTCCCCAACCCTCCTCTCAACAATATGCCAATTTTCTTGCCACTTTGCAAGATCATCCACTTTGCAACAGGAACGCACCGACAGTGCCTACTGCAATGCCTCCCATCAAGCAAACCACCGCAATGCCTGCAATTAAACCTGTGGACATCCATCTGCCTGACCCAGTTTCCATAGTCGTGCTTGCTGTCGGTGCGCTCGACATTGTGGGGGTCGAGATACTTGTTGGGCTAGTATATGTCGAGGCTGTATTTGAAGACATAGTCGCAGCTGGCTGTAATGCGAGAGTCGAGAAATGTTTCTCATTATAGATGATGGCACCTCCAAGTCTTTTGTGCTTGTCTGGATCATCGAATAAGCCCCAGCAGACGTTGAATTGGCCATCGTTCGGTGTGCACTCGTCGTAGGTTTTGGAGCAGCACCACTTTCCCCCATTTGCGATACAGAGGATTTGTGAGGCATCGGGTGTGAAGTCGTCTCCGCCCTTGCAGATTTGATTGAAAGCCCAAAATACGCTGCATGGTCGTCAGTGGTGGTATTGATGACACAGTGAAGGAAAGAAGGACGGGGTACCTATCTGGTGCTGCACATGCCCATACACGATCGACACCTTCGACGAAAGCACACAGATTACCATTTTGTGTATTGTGTTTTGCAAGTAAAACGCTCTGATTGTATGTGCATGTGTCTGTTGTTGATCCCAGAAAGTAGCTCGCGTTTGCGGACATGATGGAAGCCAAAGTTGAAACACAAAGCGGAATGAAGCTCAATTGATGAGGGAAAGAATACAACACAAATAAGCAGCCGTAAAAAGAATATGGGCCTGGGCGTGTAAGCAGTGGCGATTGTGGAGCGTGGGATCGGGAGCTGAGAGTCGCCTTGCAACGAGGATTGCACAGCGACTGCAGCTTCCCGAGTATGGAGCCATACAAAACATGCAGGTATATCGCTATGTGCTGAATGAACCAATTAGCGTTGACTGGAACTGTCGCGCGGTGAGGCTGAGTGATCCTTGTTGCTGAAATGCAGCGATCTGCTGATGGCCGGTGGCGATCGGTGAAAAATTGAGTTTGGAAATGCAATGTGGACAGGAAGTCTAGCTAATTGTACCCACACTACTGCAGAGGCCATAACGAGGTCACTTCTAATTGGAAACAGAGGTGTTGCAACTTTGACCCACAGCAGAAGCGTCCTGCAACAAACCGACGCTGTGCAACTCCACCTTCTACAGAGAGATATGGACTGAGCTTTCGTCAAAGAACCAAATCAGAAACCGAGCGGCCATTGGCTTCTTGAAAATAACCGTGCGATTCACATCTATGGACTTCAAATGTTAAGTGAGCATTGAGTTGAGGCAACTTCCTGCGGAGAGAGAGTTATGTGTGAATTGAACCAAGCTCGAAAGATGGTTTTCCGATCAGGGTACGCAACAAATCCCTTGACCGTGGAATCGTCTCCAGTGAGATAGAACCTTCCACATCACGAGCCTAAGTCATGACTGCAGGAAAAAAATGCTAGGATCATCATTTCGTGAAATCTGCAAGAACACCTCCATGACTGCATGCGTAACACAGTCAGGCAGCAGTGCTTCCCCCACTGTGAATATTCGGGAACTTGATATTACTTGCATGAGATTTTGAGACTCTGGATAGCCATATCACCTTTCAAGAACGAAGTAAAGTTGCCGCATAGAACGTCGTCCCGCAATGCAGGCCTCACATAATGAAAGTGATGCATAACAAACATTGAAGGCGAGACACCCTTCGGATCTTGCTTATCCGTTCAAATTTCCCTATATATCTGCCTCTATTCAACTATCAAAGCTCGACTAGCAATTTTATCGCTCTCGTCTCCGTCAACATGGCGTACATGGTCTGTGCCACATTGACGAGGAGTTCGGGGTCTGCACCACCTTCTGCGTTGGGACAGATCTCTTCCCAGGGAGAGCTGTCTTCTACAGTCGCGCCAACGGCCCGTCCGACCTGAAAATCCCAAGGCAGTCCTTCGAGATATCGCTAACCGACGTGCACCCAGTCAGCTGCATGCACCTCTTGAAGTCCTCATACAGAATGTCCAACATCTTATCCACACCAGCCTCTCCGTCATACTACTCCGAGAACCACGTTAGCACACCACCCTTCCGCAGCCCAAAGGACAAAAAACATACCGCCAACCCCCAAAGCACAGGCCTCCCAACCCAGCAGCACTCCGCCCCCAGCGCCAGAGCCTTGAAGATATCCGCCCCGCTCCTGATGCCGCTGTCGACATGGACCCTGATCTTCCCCTCGGCAGCCTCCACGCACGCGGCCAGCACATCCACCGTCGCCGGCGCGCCGTCCAGCTGCCTCCCCCCATGATTGCTCACGATAACCCCATCGCAGCCGTGCTCCCTCGCCAGCACCACGTCCTCAGGCGTCAGCACGCCCTTCACCCACACCTCCATGCGCGTGACGCCGCGCAGCCACGCGATCTCCGCCCACGAATGCGCGTCCGAATTCGTCGTCGCGAAACTCGCGCCATCAATCGCGCCAGCCCCCAGCCCGACGACCGGGAAAGCCACGCCGTCCGGCACGCGGAAGGCGTTGCGGCGCTCGTTGTGGCGCGCGCCCAGCACCGGGCTGTCGGCCGTCAGCAGCGCGGCCGCGCAGCCCGCCGCCTCGGCCGCGCGCACGATGGCCTCCTCGCGCGCCCGGTCGACCATCGTGTACAGCTGGACGGCGTGCGCCGCGGCCGGCCAGACGGCCGTGCCGGCCGCGCGGATGGCGCCGAGCCCGTGGTTGGCCATCGACGACACGCCCATGTGCACGCGCCGCTTGGCGCAGGCCCGCGCTGTCGCGAGCTCGCCGCTGGGGTGCGCCAGCGCTTGCACGCCGGCCGGGGCGATGCAGAGTGGGAAGGCGATGCGCTGGCCGAAGATGGTGGTGCTGGTGTCGATGGCTGAGACGTCGCGCAGGACCCGCGGGCGCAGGCGGTATTTGGAGAAGGCGGTGGTGTTTTCGGAGAGGGAGGTTTGGGCGGTGGCGCCGGAGTTGAAGAATTCTGTGCGGATGGGTGAGCGGTGCCTGCAATTGGAGCGGGAGTGGAGGGCGGAGAGTGAGAAGTCAACGCGTTATACCTCTCGTGGCGACCGGAAGCTTCTTGGATCCTGCTTCCTTGAGATCGTCAATGCTAAGAATGAGATCATTTGGCGGGACCGGGGGTGGTAGTGGTTGGTCGGCCATGATGGTTTTGGACGGTGCGTGTTGCAACTGAGAGGTAAGGAAGGGGGGCTCGGAATCTCCTGGTCTGAACTCAATTCTGAAAAGACGCCCTCGATCTCTTTTTCAATCTGGCCGGACACTCGCCCAGTGTTGGAGAGCAAAGCGTAGATACCACGGCTGGCACTATAAAAGTGGGGTCCAAATGCGCGTGGCGTTTGCACTGACTAACAAAACACTTAGTAGCAACAGAATCTCTAACAAAAACCTTACTATCGAAAAGTCCAACACAACAATCAAGCCATGATCATCAGTCCACAAACATCCATTGGCGAGGCTATTTGCTGCAGATAGTCCTTATCATCGGTTCCGCAAGGTGGCGGGCCGCGTAGGACGAAGTGATTGGCGTTGACCGAGGCGCAGTTCTGATCAGAGACCGGCGGTCAGCGGAGGCACCCAGATCAGAGCTGCGGAAGAGCCAGGAAGCTCACTCAATTGATGGGCACATGAGAAGTGTTCATGCGATCCAATCTCGCAGCTTTCCGTCGTGCGTCGGGAAAGACAATCGTTTCGTGACGGCCGTGCCGGGGTCTATAGCGGCGTTGCCGTTGCGTACGACATACCCTGCACCCATTCCTGCACCTATTTCCCCTCTCCACCCTCCATTTACTCTCCGTCACCTTCCATCCATCAGTCATCCACCACCGCCCCCACTCACAACCCCTCTACCACGGCTCATCACACACCACGTTCACCACCCAATCCGCCAGATGCCGATACAGCCTCACCGTCCCGACCTCCACGCCCTCCGGCGGCGGCGGCAACCTCGTCCCCGCCTCGCCCGGCGGCCGCAGCGCCGCGCCCGCCGCCAGCACGTCCGCCAGCTCTGGCGAGTACAGCTCCGGATACTTTGCAAAGAACGCCGGGTCGAGCCTGAACACGGCGAGGCCGGCGTCCATGCGAAGGCGGCGGAAGGCGCGGCGGGCGAGGGCGGGCGACGCGAAGAGGGCGGCCGGTGACGGTGCCGGAAGGACGTCGATGTCGGCGTCGTCGTTGTTGTCGTCGTCATCGTCGCCCATGGCCTGGATGACGTCCCAGAGGCCGACGAAGCCGGGCGTGGGGCGCGGCGCCGTGGCGACCAGCGTGGACAGGTCGGCCTCGACGCAGTACGCGTGCGAGATGTCGAGGATGACGTCGTCGAGCCGGCTGTTGGCGGCGCAGGTGAGGATCAGCCGGTCGCGCACCGACGGCAGCAGGCACCAGTCGATGATGGCCGGGTACGACTCCGAGACCTGCAGCGCCGTGGGGCGGAAGTTGGGGTGCAGGTGCGCGTACATTTCACGGGTGGGGTGCAGCTGCCAGGCGAGGAGAGACGCGACGTGCTTGTAGATCCGGGTCGGCGTGTACCATTGCATGGCGAGGGGGCGGTTGAGGCCTTGGAACATGGAGAGCATGAGCGAGATGGCCTGGTGCAGCTTCGATCTACGGGGTCGATTGATTTAGCGTGCCGGGAAGAGACGATGGGGATAGTGTGTACGTACAGGCCGGCATCCGGTTGTTCGGTGAGCCTAACGTGTTTCCATTTCTCCCAGATGCACCCCCTTATGGAGCTTATATGGTTAGAAAACGTCGAGTTGGATATGGTGATGTTGCCGAACAGTGACGGACTACGTGCCATGGCATGGCGATAGGCCGACGGGCCCATCTGGTAGTTAAAAGTCCACACACCGGGAAGCTCGTTATGAAGAGCTAGGTCTGCTGCAGCAACCATTTCTTCAAGTGGCTCTTGTCCTGCATTTGCAGGTGCTCGCTGTGTTTGGGCAGGGCTGCGAAATGCATCCGTGTTGAAGTCAAATGTTCCCGCAAAGCCTATCTCGGAAGAAGCACACAGCTGATCCGAAGGCGCTACAGCAGATTCATTGACATACTCGTTCCATAGATGATGAGAGCTCTCAGTTTCGAAAGATAAAGTGGCGTCAGATGGCGGTTGGGTGCGAGCGGGATTTGCGGCGCTTTCTCCAGCGCCACCTTGTATCGTATTTGCGTCCTGTACAACATCTTTCACCTCGCTTGCATCTAGCGAGTTTTGCACGAGCTGGGAGAGGTCTTGTAATGATGCCTGTGCACTGGCGAGCTTATTGATGAAGATAGTTAGCTGTTTGCGGAGGCACTGATTTTCCCTCTCAAGTTCAGCAATCCGCTCATTCTCGGTAGTTCCCGCTCTCTCTACACATTTCTCTAGCTCTTTGATGTAAGCGTTCTGACGTTGACGGAAGGCCTGTTGGGATAGCCGGTTTCGGAGCTTTCTGGGTGGCCGGATTAGCGAGCGCGCCACCTGATGACTCAGGAGTAGCAACGGCCGTACTTTCTCTCTGAAGCAGGGTCGGAATCTGGCTCCACATCCCTGGTCCGGCGGCGCGGGGGCATGTTGGCGGTATTGGTGGGTGACGGTTGTAGTAGGGAGTGGGGGTTGCAGGTAGTCATGGCGGAGGTACGCTAGCGAAACTGGCGAAATGCCGCGCTGGTAAGTAAGCAGATCACGTGCAGGGACTGTGATTTTGTGGAGGCTCTACACAAGCAGTGACGGCGGTTTAAAGCAAACATATAGCATATGAAAGGTAAAAATACAAATCACCTAAACGGGAAAGAGCAGTTGAACAATCTCTGCTACCGTCCGCTCTAAAATACTGAGGGGTGAAAATGTGATTGAATGTGGACAGTGGGAGTGGTGTGCTTTGGAGTTCTGACGGAGACGAACCACAAATCGTGTTTGGTACCCAGCCGTCGCAGAGTGGGGTCTGTGGCAGCTCCACTTAGTGTGAGGATGTGCTTGCAAAGAGCGGTGCTGCAGCCTATTTTAATACGAAAGTGTGTTTTCGATACCCGCAACCGCGCACAGAGCCGAAGCATTCGTCCAGACAGCTATGATGAGGGAAAAGCGTACAGTGGAGTGTGAGCAACGATGCTGACTGCTGTACACACGGTGGCTTTTATCCGAAGACAGGCGTACTACAAAGAGCATGAGTAGAGGCGCTGGCGACCCGCTTTTTAGCTAATGAAGAACACGTAGCACGGTGTCGGGTATTGTACACAGCGGAAACTCGCTGAAAATGGCAGGCCGCAGGGGGGAAAGCGACTCTATTGTGAAAAGCACAAAAGAGAGAGAGAGAAAAAAGGCACCCATCAAACAAGGAAATAAATGTTCCTTGCTAGTCTCGTTATATTCATATTCCTGGCCTGGTTGAAGAGGTCCATGGCTGTTCTTATCTCTGAATTCCGAGCGTAACCACGGTACAGCATCTCAGCCAGAAACCCAACACCACAACATTTAAAACCTCCACACATCCTTCAAGCAAAATCCAGTCACTCCCTATATCCAAGAACGCATAAGCCAATCTTTCCCTAAGAATCAAAAAGGGAAGACACGAAACAAAATGGAGAAAGCCAAGACAGCACCGCCATCTACCGACACGCAACCGAGACTGAGACCACCCGTCTTCAGCATCCGCCACCTCCTCGCCACCTTCTGGCCTCCATTCCTTCTCCTCACCATCACCCACGCTCCTCATTGTATCCTCCCTCAAGCCATAAGCAGTATTTTCCCAGATCCTTGGGCCGGATACCCCAGAATCTCCCTCGTCCTCGTGTCATTTTCTCTCCACTCCTCTCCGATTACGACGAAGACGCGAAAACAACACCAGAACCTCCCCCACCAGAACTAGTGAAGTGGGCCTTGACATTCCTTTGGATACAACTTGTGGTATTTCATCTAAAGTGCCTCGAGCGTCTGCATGGCATCGAACTGGGGGAGATGGAGACGGAGGCACTGGGCTGTGGACTCGTGGTCGCATGGGGATCTCTTGTTGCACTGATGACTGAATTGTGGAAACAGAGCTTTTTCTGGCCCGACGTGGAGCGCCCAGTGGTTGATAATTGGTTCAATCTCATGAATGAGCTGGAAAAAAGCAAGGAATCAGATGCGATGGTAAGTGACGACCGCTGCAGCCCGTCTGGTGGTTTGCCTCTGAAAAGGTATCAGGAACGCATCAAGACTGGTCCACGTGCAGTTGAGTGCTTTTTTCATTCGAAATTCTGGCTGTTCCCGTTGCTGATTGCCTTCTTCACATAGTGGTCTGAGTTGTGGCCGGGCGAGCTTGTCATTGTATTGGTGTTGGTAGTGGTGTGTTCGTCCTGGCTCGTTGCAATGTTCGCCGCAGGGGTGGCATTGGCTGAGACTCTGGCACCGGCACCGGCGTGGTGGGTCAAGGCGAGGTGGTGGATTTGCGACTCCTTTTCCATCGATAGTCACAGGAAGATGGCGAAGAAGGACGGAGAAGATGAGGCATATCCGAAAACAGAGGTACCTAGTACATCGGTGCTCCTTGGAGAAGGGTAGCCTTCCGCTAAAGAAACAGGAAGATGACACTAGGCTGTAATGTAGTTTAGGTGGTGATTTCAGGGAATGAAGGCTGGAGTAGGAACCAAATTCAAGTTCTTCACCTTAAAAGTGTTTATTTCAAACGAAAATGATACGTGGAGAAACAATTCAAAGTCGACAGAAGTGGTCCAGCACCTACGATTTCTTTTCGGCATTTCAATCCGGACGAATGCTTCAACTGCTCCCCCGTCCGGACCAGCCCCAGTCACTTCCGCATCACTCCACCTGTATTCCCCTCCACTCAACTTGTGCCTTCCAAAACTATGCCCAGCACCCATCACGTATGCGAAACCTGCGAGAGTGCCCAATTTCTCCGCCAAACCTGGGTAACACAACCCGTCAGCACACCCAGTTCTCCTGCCCAGAGCCCCCAACCACTGCAACAAACCTGCCCACTCCTCCATCCAGCTTGCTTCGTCACCAATATAGCAAGTATCCCAAGCCACGCGCCAAGCGGGTACTTGATTTTTTTTTTTTTTAGAATTGCAGCAGCAGCATACACCGCCAGGCTTGCTTGGGGTCAAAGCCAGTCGTGACAGACATGCTGACTAGCCAATGCAGCTCATTCGCAGCGACGTGGATTCGAGAATGGGCGCGGCGAAAAACAGACGGTATCTATTTACTCTGCTCTATTGGAAGCACAGGCTAGATGGCTACTCCTAAGCATCTGAGGGTGTAGATAATTTTGCCATTTTGATGTTGGTCTTGCATTTGGCTGCGACCTGCTATTGCTTTCCGTCTTCCTCGGTAGTGTGAGAACAGCTTCGGCTAATGGGGTAGCTAAAGGGTATATGAGAAAAGCTAAATGTATGGCTACCAGCCATTGTATTATCACTGTTCCCGCTACTGCTCAACCACCCGTTCATTGTGCCATCCAGGGCTCTTTTAGCCTCAGTATATCATTGTATGCCATGAAGCAATTAGCCTGCTTGATTTTTCTACTTATTCTGGGCACTTTTTAATCTTGAGAGTGCCATTTGGCTGACCCATAGTCCATAGACCGCTAAAAGCGGCCACTCTTATGCACTAAAATGATGAACTCCAGTATCGCATACGTCGAATACGAAGATGCGCCCCATCCTTCAAGACCACTTCAAGCCCAGCCATCTATTTCCACTTCTGTACCACAACACCGCCACGCTTGAATTCCGCCATGTCACCCAGTACCTGAGCCTTGTCATTGAGTTCCTTGCTCGGGAAGGTCGTCATGAGCGCATAATCACGCTCTAAGCTCGCAGTGCTGGCCCTGTTGACGAAGTCGTAGAGGTCTCCGATGGTGTGGGTTGTGTTGAAGCGAGACTGCAGACGAGTGCCGTCGCCGAGACGGATCTGCATGTTGAGGGTGGGTTGCGAGTCGTCGATCTGCACAGCAGGGGTTTGAGAGCCCGCTGCCGCGGAACTTGAAGAAGCTGCTGCCGCTGGGGTAGGAGTGGAGCTTCCGCTTGTGCCAGCAGGGGTGGGGCTGCCTAGCCTTTGGCCTGAGCCAGAGAAGGGCTTGTACTTGGGCTTGGGCGCAACGTAATCCTCATCCTTATGCGGCTGGACCTCCAGATCAACTTCTTGGTTGTGCTCCACGTCCAAGATATCAAGTGGGGCGCGCCCGCTGTTGATCATCTCCAGCAGGCCGGCATTGGCAGGGTCGTCGTAGCGGTAGAGGCGTCCATCGTCGATGGAGAAACCGTCGCGCCAAAGATGCATGACGCGGCGAACCCGCTCAAGACGACGAGGAGCGCTGGCGCTGGCGGTGGGGTCGGGAATGACGCGAGAGGGTTCTTCGTCGCCACCGAGCGTCTGGCCTTGGCCTGTGAAGCGAGAAGTGCGTGTGGCAGGTGCGTCATCTTCGCCGCTAGGGCGAGGGACATTCCTAGTATTCAAGTCAGCGATTGCGGGGAACATGGCCGTAGCTGGATCGAGTTCCACCCGTACCTCCGAGCGCGGTCGAGAATGCTGTTGATCTGGTCGCGGGCGCTGGGGCCGCTGTTGGGATTCTGGACAGCCAAGCCCGACTTCTCACCACCAGCAAAGAAGTCCTGATCTTCTTCGTCGTCGTCATCATCGTGGCTGTGTGCATGTCCCTGGGGAGCGCCCTCGCTCTGGATGTCCTTCAAGGTCCTGAGTCCACCGCGCGCGCCACGCTGCGGTCCGCTGGAGGAAGACCTGGAGGAGCTGGGCTGAGCAGCAGCAGGGGCTGGTGCTCCGCTGAGAGTTCGAGGACCGGTGTAGCCCGGGGGAGCTTGCGCGGGCGGTGGTGAGGCGGCATCTTGCTCCTCTGGCTCGTCCTGTGAAGCAAAGTACATGGTGATGGCGTTGGCGACGTCCCACTCGGTAGCCTGGAGGGCTGTCTCAGCCTGCAGAGCTGTGTCAGTAGTAGCCCACGAGAGTCTGCAGCTCTGGGACGGGCGGAACGCACCTGTTGAGGCCCAGCGCCGGTCACAGTGCAGAACTCCGAGATCAAGGCGTCGCGATTCACGCCCGTTGGCTCGGTCATGGCGGCGAGTTGGCGTGCGGATGGACGAGAAGCTGGCGGGCGGTGGCTGGATGCTCGTCCTGCAGTGCGCGAAGATGGAGCTGGGAATCTGGGTGCTTCTAGAAGATGTTGAGCTGAGCTCGGGTTTGTCAAGGCGTCGGCGACTGAAGGCAGCCGGCGGGGCAACGTCACTGGCGCGCGGGCGGCGGAGGCGCGAGCTGTGGCCGAAGCTTCCACCGTCTTGGCGCGCCCCGGCCGCGAACTGCTCCAGCACAGCGTCACCGCTCGCGACGTACACAACCCGCAGCCACCCACGCCCGCATCCCTCACCCGCGCCCGCCCATCATGGCTTCGCCCGCCCCTGAGAGAAACGGGATGTCCGAGTCGGCCACCTTCCCGTCCGACAGCGAGAACTACGACGGCAACAACGAGCTGTCGTCGTCGCCCTCCTCGTCCAGCTCGCCCGTCATCCTCTACACTCCGCCCACCCTGTGGGGTCTGGTGCGTGGCGCCGCCATAAATCTCGTTCTGCCATTCATCAATGGCTTGATGCTTGGCTTTGGCGAGTTGTTCGCCCATGAGATTGCCTTCCGCCTCGGCTGGTCGGGTACCAAGGTCAGTCGGAGCCCACCCCTCCGCCGCTTCAACTGCAGCGCGTCTTGCGCCTGCCGGCAACGGCAGCGCTCGGACTCTCTGCATCAATATTTCCGGCATCTATTCCATGGGCAGAGCCCTGGCGGAGTCTGGTAGCGCGTCTACTCACTTCTCCCTAGATTTTCCCCACCCACCGGTCCAGCACCCGGCGAGTCGGCCCCGGCGTACAGATGCAAAGCGACCCTGTCCGCAGGCGGAGACGGAGTGGCGAGGAGCTCGACATGTACACTGCCATGGAGTGAAAGCACCGCGACGAAAAAGAACGAAAAGGATCGCACGAGCATCATCATGGGCGCCAATAGAGCGGAGAAGGATCTGTACATACTACTGGCAGGCACAAGTAGATCCATCTTGCCCCGCCCGAGGAAAGGGAGCGTATGGCGTCAAGAGGATTCATGAAAGAATAATGGATGAATGATTTGATGTGCGCAGTTGCTTCTGTTCCACACAGGACGCGCGTCGTGCCGGCCAAGTCGCCACGCCCCTTGTCGGTCTACCGTTGAATACTCGGGTCTTGAACATGCGAAAACTTGCGAAGCTCTGCCAGGGACGAGGGCACACCACCCAGACGTGCGTCCAAGCAAATAAGACAAATCCGATACGAAATGAGCACGCGAATCTCATCTCCAGCATCTGACCGGGAATCCTGATATAGTTTCTCGTCAATCGGTCTGACTGCCTAGATGCCTGAGCTTCAAATCTCACACTGGACCACCAAATTTATCCATGGCCATGCCCGACATGACGGTTGTCCAGCGCCGGATGCAGGATTGCCTCATCCGGTCGGCGCGTCCTGGCTCCCGTCGCGTCGAACCTGCAGGTCTCCAGATATCCTGGAAGGTCCCGCGCCTCTCCCAAAGTAAAATAAATATTCGGCACCGCCAGACTGATAGCTACAAGGCTCCAAAACCATATAGGCAGGCTATCCCCCTACCTGGCCCTTCAGACAGTGCGTCGCGGGGCGTTTTGTCATGACCAGATGGCCCGTGTGCCTGACGACAGGGATGAGCCCTGGCTCTCTGTACGGCTCAGCTGTAATCTCCCGTGCCGTCGACGCCCATGATCAACCCGGGATGAACAGCTTCCCACCTCCTTGTGACAGCTGAGGTTTAGACGTTTTCTTGGACAGTGTAAAAAGGCGTGTAACACAACAAACACATACAACAGAAAAGATGTCCCAACGGCCAGGAGCGTATTCGTTCATATCGCCCATCATGTCCGCCAATCTCCAACAGGGACAGCGCCAGCGGGACCCAAGATACTCCACAGCGAGCACTGCCATCACCAGTGCTTCGGCGCTGCAGGACCAAAGGGACATGAATCCCCAGTCAACGCTCGAGATGTGCCGTGAGTGGAATGTCGAAAGAGAGCACTCCCAAATTCCGTCTGGTCCCTAACGTTCCCACGCGTGATCTCCAGAGGTGATGCAATCAGAGAACGCAAATGTCGGCGCAGCAGTCGAGGCGTGCCTACCGGACATCGCCAAAGCCATTGAAATGATCGCCCCCAGGGTAGCGAAAGGCGGACGCGTGATCTACCTTGGCTCCGGTCCTGGAGGACGGTAAGCAAGCACCCTCTTAAATAACCAGCAACCTCATTGATAACTGACACGGTACGCGAACCAGATACGGCGTCCTCGAAGCCGCAGAAGCGTAAGCACGCACCCACTTCCCCACCCCCCACTAACCACGTACTCACCACCACCGCCACCACCCAGCGCGGCCAACCCCTCCATCCCTCCCCGCCGCTTCGTCGGCCAGCTCGCCGGCGGCGACCTGGCGATGCGCTACGAGGCCGAGGGCGTCGACGAGTCCATCGAGCTGGGCAAGGCCGACCTGGCCGTGCTCTCGCCGCCGCTCAACCCGGCCGTCGACACCGTCGTCGGCATCCTGCTGCCCATGTCGAGCCTGTACGTGCTGGGCGGCCTCAAGTTCGCCAAGGACATGGGCTGCCTGGTGCTCGGCGTCGCCCGCATGCGCATCGGCGCCATCGGCTCGCTGTGCAACCACGTCATCGAGTGCAACACCGAGGGCCCCGAGATGGGGTTCAAGGCGGGCGTGGCGTTGAAGATGGTATGTCGTTTCCCGCGTCTTTTTTTTTTTTTTTTTTTTTCCTT